>CAKNWT010092862.1:0-13268 GCA_932066315.1 Andricus coriarius | reverse complement strand
TGTACACCTTATGAAAATAATTGTCTATATAAATTGTTTATAACAATTAGCTTACATCCTAAACTGAATATTTATGTTCTTAAAGTCTATCTACAATAATTCTGATGGATAGCATTTCTAAAAAAAACATCGAAATCGCTCAAGAATTGTAGGCTGTAGTGGATTATGCGCAGTAAGTTCCCGATTCCTCCCACTGTGGGATGGTCTAAAAATGTATTGGAATAAATGCGTTTTTTTAAAATGATATTTAGGGGTTCCGCGCAAGCCCCTTGAAGTTTAATACGTATTTCCCATGAGAAAAAAAAGAGGTTTTTGTACATTTTTTTCCGAGTCGTCAATATTAGGTGAATCGAGTTGAAGCTGAACATTTCTCTTCACAATTAGCTATAGAACACAAATAAATCATTATTTTTAAAAATATCTCCCCCATAAGTCTTGTTTTGTAGGGTCCCAAAAAATCCCTATGAGTGAAAAATTGGGTTTTGTGCGTTTTTGGCGCTAATTATGATCTTTTTGCGGTTTTTTAAGTGCAAATTGTTTCTAATACATAAAATGCTACTTTTTACTAATGATTAGATGTTCAAATTAATTTTTTAAACAATTTACCTATGTCTTTAACAATTTTCTCTTAGAATAGACTTGGAAAGTCGCGCTTTTTCTAAATTTTTTAACTAATTTTGAATTTTTCAGTTTTAGCGAGGCAATAATCAAATTAATTTTGAAAAAATAATTGTTCAAACATATTCATTATTATTTACAATAATATTCTATTATAATAATGATAGATAGTTGCGGCTTTTTATGAAATTTTCCACTTTTTGTCAAGTTTTCAACTACAGTGAGGTAATAATTGATTCAAGATAAGAAACATAATTGTTTAAACAATTTAATAATATTTGAAATAATATTATCTTTAAATAATGCTAGAAACTTGCGACTATTTTAAATATCCAACTTTTTGTCCATTTTTCACTTACAACGAGGTAAAAATTAATACATGTGATGTTCGATTATTGCGGTTTTTTGTGAAATTTTCCACTTTTGTCAACTGTTTACTTAGAGAGGTAATAATCAATGCAAGTTAAGAGACATAAATGCTTAAGCAATTTATCATGTTTATAACTGTCTTGCCTTACAGTTATGATCAAATAATATATAAACAATACAGAGAATCATTTTTTAAACAATCTGTTTCTTTTTTGTGCATACATTTTTCTGAAACAAAAAAGATATTTGAAATATATTTCATATTTTATATTTGGACCATATTAAATGTAAATTTTCCTTGAAGTAGTTACTGGGAGCCTTTTTGTTTAAATTAATATTTCTTATTTGTTCCGAACTATAAAGTTAATGAAAAGCTGAAAATTTCAGATAAACCGGCAATTTTCTAGCATTACTCTAAAAGAAGATAAAATATAAACTGTAATCAATTATTTAAACAATAATGTTTGTTAACTTGCATTAATTATTATCTCACTAAGTAAAAAGTGGACAGAAATTTATAATTTTGAGATAAAATCGCAACTAGCTCGCATTAGTATATGAGAAGATAGTTATAAACAATAATAATTTGTTTAAACTATTATTTCTATTAAACTTAATTGATCATTGCTTCGATCTAACGGAAAAGTTTAAAATAATCAAAAATTCGAGAAAAAAACCGCGACTTTCTAACTCTAAACTAAGAGAAAATTGCTTAAAAAAATCATCAATTGCTTAAAACATTTGTTTAAACATCTAGCTATTAGTAGAAAGTAGTATTTCATGTATGAGAAACATTTTTATTTTAAAAAACCCCAAAAAATTATAATTAGCGCCAAAAACTCGCGAAACCTAATTTTTCTCTTATAGGGTTTTCCTGTGACCCTATAAAATAGACTTATGGGGGTTAGATTTAAAAAATTATTACTTGTTTGTATTCTATAGCTGATTTTGAAGATAAATGATCAGTTTCAACTCGATTCACCTAATATTGACGATTCTGAATAAAATTAACAAAAACTTATTTTTTTTCTTATGGGAAATAAGTATTAAATTATATTTATAATAATTTTATAATATTGTACACATTTTATCATTAATTGTTAGGTTTATTTTTTATCATGAAATATATTCCTTGGATTCCTTAGAATTCCATATATATCGTACATATTATCTTGAAATCCCTTTAAAAAGGTTGAGCTCTCTGAAAATCCCTTACAATCCTTTAAAATCTGTAGGAATCCCTTAAAATATATAAAAATTTGTCAAAACCCGTGAAATTTCCTAAAACATTTCGAATTATTACAAGACCCCTTGAGATCTATGAAATCCCTTTAAAATTCATTGAAATATTTGAAATCTTACAAATCCTTGGAAACCTTTCCGAATCTCTTGAAATCACTTAAAATATTTAAAACTCTTTAAAAAATCATCAAAATTTCTCGAAATCTCTTACAATCCTTCGAAATCCTTGAAATCCTTTAAAATACCGCTATATTTTTAAAAATCTGACGCAATCCTCTAAAATCCATGCATATACTTTGTAATCTTTTAAAATCTCGTGAAATCTTTTTTAAATCAGATGAAATCCCTTCAAATCCCTTCAAATCTTCGACATCCCATTAAATTCCCTATCATCTTTCAAAATCCGTGAAAATACTTCGGCATATCTTCAATTGAAATCCCTTAAATTCTTCTGAAATATTTCAAAATTTCTTAAAATCTCTTTAAATCACTCAATCCGTTGAAATCCTTCAGTATCTCTTGAAATACAGTAAAATCTTATTAAACTCCTTAAAGTACCTTAAAAATCTGTGAAACCGCTTGAAAAATTGAGATTCTCTCCAAAATTGTACTAGGTAATATGTTCAAACTCTTGAAATATTTTTAAATCATTTGGTAGTCGTGAAACCTCTCGTTATCATTTGGAATCGCTTAAAATACCCGAAAACTTTTTTAATCCCTTGTAATCTTTCAAAATCTCATGAAATCCCTAAAAAGCTTTGGAAATCTTATTAAATTCCGTGAAAATGTTGTAATTCTTTGAACGAACGATCTATGAACTGCGATTACGGAATTTTCCATGAGATCCATTTGCAATCTTACGAATTCTTAAAATAGGGGGTATTAAATTTCAAAAATCATCTTTACTTATATAGTAATTGGTTTATACATTTTTTTAGAAATTTTGTTCAATGATTTCGACTATTAAAATATTGATATCACAATCGTGAAGATTTCTGTCAAAAATAAATTTTTTTTATTAAATAATTGTTGTGTTTCAAAGTTTTTTTTTTTAACGGATATCATCAATAATATTATTCTGTTGCAATATAGAATTTTCATGTGTCATTCATACGGAAAATAATTATTGCATCTTGCAGAGGAAATGTCTAATACTTGTCAGAAAATAAAAAATTAGAGTCAAATCAACGTGAACTATTATGGTTGAAAGTCACTAAATTGAAAAATATAATAAACTATCTGCGAATGCTTCACGTTTCTGTGCACTCCGTGTTACGGACGTCATTATAATGATGACTTAATCAAATGTGATATTCAAAATCGATATATTCAACCAATTTTAAATAAGCTATAAGTACTTAAAATTAAAAATAAGTGCAGTTTAGAAATGTTCAAATCATAAACCATTAAATAAAACGATAAAAAATGAATGCGAACTCTCTATTCTTGAAAGTATTAACTAATAGTAAATATTTAATCGCATACAAATAAAATGCTTTTATTCACTCAAAATATAAAATATCGCACGCGACGATTCTTTATAAATTATCAATTATCATACAGCTTAAGGTAGCATTAATTTGATAATATAACAAACACACATTATCTCATGCAATCAATAATTATATAAATTTGTCTTGAAAACATTTTTCACTTACTTTAATACACCACAGAAGTCGAATTTTCAAATTTAATAATTGGTTTAGAAAATATCGCAAACAAATCAATTATCTAGCTATCAATAAATATGAAACATCTGAGTGACCAGCAACTCGCGATGAATAGAAATTATAATAATGTTGCGGTCATTACCCGTGGGCAGAAAAATATTCCTAATTACTATCAGAATCGCTGGAATCGCTTGAATTGGATGTAACTGAATAATAACTGGAGCTAGAGCAGCAATTCGAACAAGAGCAGCTGCTGCTAGATTCACTATCATAATCTGATTCAGAGTCTGAACAGCATGAACATGAGCAGGCGGATGAACATGAACATTCGCTGCAGAAACACTCCGAAGAACTTTCTGAATCACAATCGGAATTTGACTCAAGACCAACTGTAAAAAATTGAGAACAAATCTAATAACCCAGGCGGAAAAGTGATATATAGTGGGAAAAATTATATATAATTTTGATCTGTTTTATACATAACTAGAAAATAAACACAAGCGCTATGCACGCGATTATAATTTCTTTTTGTCTTGCACAATTTTTAAATTGAAATACAAAATTTTTGCATTTCATAGAATCTACTACCTAAAATAATAGAAAAGACAAGCAAGAACAATATTTATGATAATTGATGAAAATTTATATCTTAACTTCAGAATTAAAATATAATATTTTTTTTAAATATATATGCACAATCAAAACATTGCATTTTTGTTGATAAAATTCCAATTTCTGACAAAAAACCCCAAAATAACCTAAACTTGTTGAAAATTGTAAGTTTAATTTCTCTAGTCCAATGATTTTTGCTTCAAAAAATCGATTGCCCGTGAATAACGCTAACACACCCTATTATTGTTCAAATATTGTAAATATTCTTCGAAATCCAATAATTTTGTATTAAACGTACCGGTTTTTATGTATAAAATACTAACAAAACCAAAAATTGTACAAAAATTGAGAATTTAATGACTGAATGATAATCTGAAAAATGTTAACACACTAACACAATGCGAAATTGGTCAAGCTTGTAAATTTGATTATTTTGAACAAAAATCGTTGGATTTAAATACATACCAATAATTTACGACCACAAACATAAAATGAAATAAGATTGTTCAGAATTGTAAATCTTCGTTGACATCTAATCATTCTTAATTACAAAATTCTTGGAAAAAAGAACTCAGAAATCAATCATCAAATTTGGGAATCAAACAAAAATAAAAAAGACGAAAGAAAAAATAAGGAAGGGGATTGAGGGATTGGCTTTGTTTTCCTTCTAATTTTTTTCATTTCAACTTTTTTCATTGTGAATAAGGACATTTAAGTGTGTTGTCCAACTTTGATCATTAGATTATAATTTTTTTTTCATTTTCCAAGAATTTCGTAGTTAAATTGGAATGTTGGATGTTAAAAGGAAATTTAAGTTTTGGTTCATTCTGAATTTGATTTCCAAGATTTTAATGATTTATGTTTTAAATAACTAATTTCCTATGAAACACGTCAATATAATCTGAAATTTTTTAAAAATTTCAAATTTCATTCCATCTATAATGATTTTTGATATTATATACCATTTTTTGGTATAAAAAGTTAGCGTAACCAAAATTTAAAATTCAATGATATTTTTCATATGTCTATTTATGGTAAAAAACGCTAAAAATTGGGAAAATAATTGTTAAAACATTAGTCATCTTTGAAATCTAATAATTTCTTTTTAAAAATACCCATTTCAGTCATCAAAAGTTAATACAACCTGAAATTATTCAAAAATTGGTAATCTATATCATGATTTTTGTTTTAAAATGCTAGTTTTTTAACTAAAATTTTAAGTCTTCTTCATAACTTTATAATTTCACATTAAAATTCTTTTTGGAAGATGGTAAATTCTATAGCAAAAGGCAAAATATAAAACATGTATAATATTTTGAATAATTAATGAGATAATTTGAAAATTTCAATTGAAACGCGCAAAAGTATTCAAAAGGCACATAAGTTTCCCATTTTGCATAAGGTTTTCTAAGATTGTTCTACTAAAAAAGGATTTGAATTTAGATTTAAAGACAGATTAATACATATTTCCAATTTAAGCTATAAAACAACTTCCAGTAATGAAAACCCAATCAGATTTTCAACAGCAACACTTTTTCAGAAATGATTTGTATAAAACAAAGGAAAATTATATATAATTTTTTCCACTATGTATAAAATATATCTAATTTTTTGGCCTCGGTAATAATTATTAAATGATGTCACAGGTTTGATGCAAGCATTTAGATACGTACAATATTTTTATTAATTTTAAGGGCCCTTTTTAAACCAAATTTGAAATAAAAACGTCACTGGTATCAATGTCTTTATACATTAAACTACAATAAAATACAAAAAAGTTAAAATGGTTACTTTTTGCAAAATTTATAATTATCTGTGAAGTTTTATAAAAGTGTACGAATAATATAAAAACATGTAGTATATATAAGATAAACTTTTTGTAATCTCTACTACTTTTAACGATTTTTAGAAAAATGATGAAAAAACTGTATTAGAAACTACAATTGTTTGCTATTAATCGTACACTTTTACAAAATTTTACATGTTATTATAAATTTTCACAAAAAATACAACTTTCACATGTTTGTACTTTTTTGTAATTAATTATATTACATTCTAAAAATAAATTTCTACCAGGGGTTCTAACGATTTTTGAAAAACTGAGATTTTTTTTATCATGAATTTGAATTTCAAAAATTGAATCTGATACAATATGGAGTTTGTAAGAATGTACTCTACGTACAGTCATCTTAAAATTCATCAAACCATTGGTACCCTTTTATGAAAAATAATTCTTATTATGTAAAAATTAATTTTTGTAATGCACTAAAAAATATATAATAAATTTCTGACCATGATCAAGGGAAATTTTTTTTATATTTTATATTTTCCTAAATATTTTTTATTTTGTTTAAAAGCCAACATTTTCTGCGTAAAGCTTTGAGGAGAGAGTTAATTACAATTATTAAATGAGAGTTGTGTTTTTTGTTGTATTGAAAATAATATTTTAACTTGTAAAAACAACATTAGGAAAAAATGTTATAGGCATGAAATGAAAAAAGTTAAAATTTAAAAAACTTACGGTGTAGTTTTATTACAGGATTAGAGTCTAGTTTTTTCAAGTGTTTCAAGGTATACCGACTCAATTTTTCCACTGCTTTTGCCACTTTCTTCTCATAACGAACTTCCTTAATTTTTTGCTTAACCTCTTGTTTAAGTTCATATAATGTTTTCTTCTTTTCCGGTTTCTCGTGAATTTCTAAAATTATACAAAAAAATTTAATTAAAGGTCAAATAAGTCATTTTCAAGTTGATGATAAACAACATTTTTCATCTGAAGTCTTTGTACAAGTTTTCAATATATCATGTTATTAAAATCTCGATTAAATTTAAAGAAAAAAAATAGTTTGAAAACATACCATTCAAAACAGAAGCAGAATACTTTTTTAGATCTTCAAGCGGCTGTTGATCTTCAGAGTCATGGGTTTCCTCATCGAATAAATATGGATTTTCCATTACTTCTTTTAGTGAAGGCTTCTCAAAACTTTTATCTTGAAAATCGCCATCTTCGTTTTTAAAATCGTTGTTGACTGAGTTCAATTTTTTGAAAATTGTTTGGTCGATATTTTCTAAAGTGACAGGCTCAACAAATTCGGTACACTCCAGTTGTTTTTCAGGTGACAAATCCTCTCTTTTATCATCCACATCCAAAGGAAAGTTGTTTACCTCTTTGGAATTGTAATTAATTGTTTTTGGACTTTCCGGAATTTTCGAATGAGCTTCAGGAGTATTCGTCTTCATTAATTCACTTTCAATATTATTAGTCACTGCTGTTGACACGCTTTCACCAATTTCGCTATTTCCAGATTTTGTTGGTGCATTTTCCTTCTTTCCATCTGGATCATTTTCAGCATTTTTGTCCCTGGCTGCTTTATTTCTCTTATTCTTCGATTTTTTAATCTCAGTTTTTTCATTTCCTGCATTTCCTTTAATCTCAGGGTTCAATGTTTTTTCTTCACCTTCTTTGAGGAGCACCGTCTTCTTTGCTCGAGTTTTCTTCCCTTTAAGTTTAGCTTCCTTTCCTCCAACATCCTTTTCGTCAATTTCTGGAATATTTTTTGTCTTTTCGTCATTCCTTTTACATGGTCTTAATTTTCTAAGAGGTGTTTTCTTTCCAATGACATCCTCCTTTTTTTTCTTTGAAACTCTTTTCTTTTTCTCACTTTCTTCCTCTTTTGGTGGATCATTTTCTTTAATATCTGGATCAGTTGATGATTTCCCTTCAGCATCAACATTTTCTTTCTGCTTTATTGAATTTTTTTTCTCTTTCAGTTGGATCTGCCATTTTGATTTAGGTATTGGATCCTCATTTCCGTCATTAAATTCGTTACTAGAATCATTAGTGACGTTATTTAATACATTTTTGCTAATTTTTATATTCCTTTTTAAACTCTTTGTAGCTGCTTCCTTCATCATCTTTTCAGTTTCCTGAGATGTTGGTAACTTTTCTTTCTCGGCTAACACGCGTGTGTTCTTTGATTTTCTCAATTTTTTTCTGACGTCATCTGAACTTGAATGTATCGTATTTGTTGCATCTGTTACACTCGTGTGACGATGATCAACTTTTTTCATTTTCTTTTGATTAATTTTTTTCTTAATTGCACCTGATGATTGCTCTTTCAATTCGGTATCTTTTTTGCTCGTGAGAGGTGTATTTTCCTTCATCTCGTCAGGACCAACGATATTTTCTTTATTGCCTCCAGTTTTCGATAATGCGCGAAGTTTAGTTTTTGCGTTCGTAACTTTTGACCCTTTTTCATCATAATTGGAATTTTTGTCTTTCAGGGTATTTTTCTTTCTCATAATCTTGCTGTGTAAGCCCTCGGGGATCCGAAGAAACACTTCCTTTGATTTCAATTCATCAATATTTTTCCAAAAATCTACAATCTCGGTTTCCTTTACATCCAGTGCAGTTCTGAAAGCTCTGTACTCATCTTCCTGAAATGATTGTTTTCGCACGTGGCTCGCACCAGCTTCGGAATTCATGACCTCTTTTAGATATTGCCACGAAAAACAGTGCCTGTAATAAAGTTTATTATGCAAACCATAGTGTATTGCTTAAAAATAAGTTTAAGAAATACAATTTAATAACACTAGTCTACAAATTAAAAAAAATAATAATTGTACATTTAGTGACGCCATATTTTTCCAAAGCATTTTGGCCTGCTAAACTTGAAAATCGCATTGAAAAAATTTTGTATGAATTGGTTTTCGAAATTTTGTATGTTTATTTTCGTCTAAGGCCATGAAATGTGATATGTTTCACACAGTAAAGCTATCATCGTAAATTTTTATTTATTTTTTCAAATTCATATTTCGAAAACTAATCCATAAAAAATTTGTTCAATACGATTTTCAAGTTTAGCAGGCCAAAATGCATAAAAAAAATATAGCGACACTAAATTGACTTCAAGGGGAGAAAGATATAAGAAGGGTTGAAAAACGACACTAGGTACGACAAAATTTTGCAAAATAAAATTATTTCTTTACAGGAATCCTGAAACTAAGACTTTTAATACTTTTTTCTAACGCATTATGTTCAAATTTTTACCAAATATGAATAAAACTGATTAAAATATAAATGTTCTTAAAAATGAAATTCCATGCTGTCATAAAAAAAGCTTGACTCAAATTTTTTCCCCTGAAAGTTTATTTTTCATGACAATCAAAAACACATTTTTACCTTATACTCAATTTGTCCTAATATTTTTTCATTATTTCTTCACAAAAAGATCCTATCAACCATAGAATGACATCATCAAATCGTATTATTTTGAAAATAATAAAATTTTATCCTTTATTATTCGCATTGGAATACAAAAGTTGGTAAATAAGCGAGATAGAGAAACGCGTCAAGAGACTTTTTTATTTCTTTTTAAGCGAATAATTTTGTTCATTTGACTGTTGCCGTATCTTCTGTCGTTTTTTGTAAAAAAATGTGGATATTCGTGTTTCGGAGAAAAAAGATTAAAGTAGAAAAAACAATTTAGAATCCAGAACATAAAAGTAATCCCTGCATTCGTTAAAAAAATAATACCGCACTTCGAAGAAAATGTTTGACAAATTTTTTATATTAATCTACATTATTAGCTTTAGGAGTTAAAATACACATAACTGTCAAAACGGAATTTTCACCAAACGAAACATCCGCTGGATTTAGGAAGAAAACTAAAAGTTCTAACTGTTTTTAAATCGGTAAAATACATATCGTTTCGTTTCCATTGAAATGATCCGGTGGGCATTTTTCGTATTTGATGTGTTGAACAAATAAAAATATGTTAATAAGCATTGATTTACGTGTTTATTTAACTGATAAAAGTTTTTTGTCACATATTTGTTAACTGTTTTTGAAAAAATTACCTGTTTTAAGAAGAATAGGTACTGTGATGACTGATATTAAAGACAAGATGCAGAATTTAAAGTAGAAAGTATTTAAAATTGAACAATTAGAAATAAAATATTATTTAGCATTACGCTTTTACAGTTATGCAATGTTTAATTTAAAGCTTTCAAAAGTTGATAGTTTCAATAAAAATCAATTGCAGACAAAAACATTAAAAATTGATAAAATACCAATGCGATATATTAATTTAATATTTTTGAATTAATATTATATTAATTTAATATTATATTAATATATTATTATCAAGATGTTAAACTATTTCAATTTTCAAGGAATCCAAACTGCAGAATCTCAAGTCCTAAGCTCGTAAAATCAAACTATTTAATATGTATGCATTTTAAACTCTAAAAAAAAGCAGGTAAAACATTTTTCAAAACAAAGTTTTTGAAAATTTCAATTTTTAGTTTCAAAATGTTTAATATTATCGTGAAAATGTATACAGTTTCAAATTTGAAAGGTCATAATTGCACAATAATTTTTATCCTGGAAGTGATTTAAGTAGTGTAAAAACCTAGTAAAGTGTGTTTATTTAGCGTTTAAATTTTAATAAAATATTATTCATAGACGCATAATAGATTTTCGTATTGTTTTCTAATTATTATTTATAATAAAACCTAATTACTTACCTGCCAGTAGGTTAAAACGCAGCAATATGACAATTTATTTTAATTTTAAAGCAGGTTATTAGGATCAACTTGCTATCTCAGTCATTAAAATCTTACTGAGACTCAGGATTTTAGTGACAATTTGTTTACTTACAGAAAGGTCACTGGACATTTGAAGGTTATTTCAGAAGAATGTTTCAATTACGAGTCTCTGAGTTTTGCAATAATTGATGTATTTAAATTCAAATTTTATTTAGCAATTTAATTTATAGCGAATTGGATAATTATTTCTGAAGAATATAATAAAAATAAAACTTTTAATTTATGTCAAAACACATTCTTACCTCTTTTAAATATTGGTTATTAAACATTTGTATAAAAAATATAATTTTCCTCGAATTACTTTTCTTTTCATTTTTTCAACAAAACCTCACACCGTTCAGTGCTTATTATTTTACTTTCATCGTCAAATGGTCAAACATACCAAAACACGTACTCAAAAAATTTTAGCAAAGAAGAAAATATGCAACATATGTTGTCAGTGATCACAGAACTGGAGTTTGTTTTATTCAATCACTTCTGAAAGCTCACAAATATGCAGAATATTTTTAAAATATTGACATTAGGTTATACATGAGGAAACATTTCGCAGAAGGAAACTCTCTTAGAATGAGTGCATTTTTCTCATTTTTAGTTATTCCTCTCGCGTAATTTGTGTTTTTTTGCTTAGTCAATTACTAATTTAGGAAAAAACGCGAAGTTTTAAGTCAAAATGTTTTCTTCGATTTCATTTGATAAACTTCTAAAATAAAACACAAAACATACGAATATAATATATTAAGAGACTTGACATCCCAAGATGCTCTAAAACCAGAGAAAATAGAGTGATTTTTTATGAGAATAGGGGAATAAATTCTTTTGAATAATATTTTTTAGAAAACAGTTTACTTTTAAACTCGAAAAGAAGAATTTTGAACCAACAAAGGTGATTTTTCAACTAAACATTCTAATTTTCAACAAAAAGACAAATTCATTTTGGAACAAATAGTTGCAATATCAAACAAATAGTTGAGTTTTCAAGATAAAAAGACAAACTTTTTAGAAGACAGTAGAATTTTAAACCAAAAATTTTTCTACCAAAAAAGATCGATTTTCAATCCAGAGGGTCGAATTTTCTATTCAAAAAGGTATATTTTCAAATAATAATTATGTTTCAAACTAAACAGTTGATTGAAAAAAATTAATCATGTACCAAAGACTTACATTTACAATGAAGCAGTTGAAGTTCCAAGCGAAAGGGACGAATTTTTAACCAAATAGTTGAAATTTCAACTACAATTTCAACGAAAAATAGTTGAATTTCCAACCAAAAAGGATCAAATTTTTACTAGAAATGGAAAAGTTAAATTTTTAGTTCAAAAAAACGAATTTTCAACAAACAGAAAACGAATTTTTAACAAATTTGTGAAATCCTAAACAAATTAAATAAATTTTCGAAAAAGTAGTTCAACTTTCAACCCGACGGTTTAATTTTCAAACAAAAAATATTAATTCTTAATGAAAAATTTAATATTTGAATTTTCAACTAACAACGATCAATTTTTTGCCAAAAACGGGTTAGTTGAATTTTCAATTAAGAAAATTAATTTTTTACATAAAAAAACGAATTTTCATACTAATAACTCCCATTTTTAACCCACCCTTACCCCCCACAGCGCCCCAAATGTGACCCAAAAATCAAAAAACTACATTTCTACGTATTACTGTTACTTTTTAGCAATTTCCGTCATCTTTTTCATACTAATAATTACTAATGGACAATTAAAATATTTCTCATATCTCTTCAAACAATTTTTAATTGTTTAAACAAATGTAACTTATTTAAACAATTATTTATTCCCAAAAAATGTAAAAAATAATCGTATTTTCCGATTGAAATGTAATAGTTTGTCATTGTTTGGAGAAGAACATTTTTTTTTAAATATTATGTAATTATTTAAGCAATTACTTACTGTTTATTCTCAACATTTCTAAAAATTGACCCAGAGATATCCAGTTTTTCTCAAATTGGTATCCTATGCTACTTTTTGTTAAATAATTATATAATTTTGATACATATCTTTTCATTTTTAATGAATTTCTATTTGTTTAAACTATTTTGATTAGCTTAAGCAGTTTTTTTCGAAAACTTAAAAAAAAATGAAATAAAATACATATAATTATTTTTCTGACTGTATAGTGTATAGAAAG
>CAKNWT010092856.1:0-10184 GCA_932066315.1 Andricus coriarius | reverse complement strand
TCCCTACCATGGGGCGCTCTGGCCAATCACAGGCATAGTAGAGAATACATGTAAGAACAACATAACCTGAAACTTCAGCCCTGAAGAAGTGAACTGCAATGTTCACGAAACGTCGGCAAGATTCGTAGTTTTGCACACTATTAAAACCCGAAACTATTTCTTTTATTATAATGAATCATCGTGAACGCATTAAATCTATCATTCTTATGTGCTTTTATTTTCCTCCTCTCCAGAAAATACGTAAAATTTTTATGATTTTGAAAATTGTAGATACTGCCTCGGACTGCTCTTGAGTACATTGCGTTGCCAAGAAGAAGCGCGATTGAAGATCCAGTGTCAAAATTTACTTGCAGTCTCTCGAAAGCTTTTCATGCGATTAGGTACATGTCTATTCATTTATTGTCTAAGTATCTAGATTATATAACCACTTACGTATTGGATCCTCAATTAATCTCGAATAATTGTCTTGTCGATGAATAGGAGATTTATCAGACCTATTACGAGAAATAATGGCTGAGGCTAGAAAGTTAACTAATGCCGAGCGTTGTTCTTTGTTTCTTTTGGATCTTGAACAACAGGATTTGGTGGCTAAAGTATTCGACGGAGTTGTCACTGGAAAAGTATGTTTCTTTCGCAATAACTTTGATAATATTATTTATTCAATATTTTCCGTTAAAGACCAAAAATTGTTTGTTTATATCCTTTTCGATTCGGAGAATCTAAGTCTCTTTAAAAAAATTAGATTCTGTGGTTAATAAAAGAGATTGCTAAAAGGCTTTTAAAAATATAATCTTAATATTGATTTTAGATTTTTTTTCTAGACAGTGAAGGAAATGCGAATTTCCCTGAATCAGGGAATTGCAGGACACGTCGCGACGTCAGGGAAATTACTCAATATTCGAAATGCATATAGTCATCCTCTATTTTATCGAGGAATCGACGACGTAACGGGTTTCAAAACGAGAAATATTCTTTGTTTTCCTATTCGAGATGAGGAAAGGATAATCGGTAGGTTTTTGGAATAATAAATTAATTAAACATAAAGTATAGGGTATCTACTTCTCTGAACGATTCTCAAAAGTTCTGATTGTTTCATCGAATTTTGGATTCTTTTAGAATTGGAACTTTTCATGTTTTAACATCTGGAACCAATTTGAATTTTGGAAGCTTCTAAATTTGAGAGAAGGAAAAACTTTAAGTATTTAAAAATATGTTTTTGAAATTGTCTTTTTAAATTTAGGAAGCTTTCAAATCCGGGACAAATTTTAAATTATAAAACTTTAGTAAAAGTGCAAATTTGGGAAATACTCCAAATTTAGAGTTTTCAATTTTTGTATGCTCTAATCACAGAACAAACTGTAAATTGGGACAATTCGAAATTTTTATTGTTTCTTAAATACGTTTTGAAAATTGGATCTTTACAAATTTGTGTCAGTTTAAAGCATGGAAGCTGCGAAAGTTCGGATATTTTCGAATTTCAAAAGTTAATACATTATGGAATATATCATTTAAAATTTTGCAGTCTATAAATTTGGGATAATTCTAAACTTGAGATAATTCCAACTTCAGGTCAATTCCAAATCTCGAAGATCTAAAAAAAAAAACATTTTCGTAAATTTGGTATAAACTCTAATTTTTAAAAGCTTTTTAATGTTTAAATCTTATAAATTCAAGAATATTAAAAATGTCTAAACTACGATTGGGACATTTTTTATTTTCAAACTTTTGTTTTTATTCTTTCAACTTAAAAAGCTTTTAAATTTAAACATTTACAAAGCTTTGATATACAATCAGAAAAAAGGGAACACAGTTGTTCTAAATAATGATTTAAATAAATAAATTTGAAAAAAGATGAAAACTATAAATGTAAATATCTTAGGAGTTGCTCAGCTGTGCAATAAAATGGACGGTTTATATTTCGACGTTTTTGACGAAGAGGTTGCGACAGCTTTTAGCATTTACTGCGGCATCTCAATAATGCACAGCATTGTGTATAAAAAAATCCAAGACGCTCAAGCTAGAAATAAGCTCAGCAATGAACTTATGATGTATCACATGCAGGTAAATAGCAAATGGAATTGGAATTAAAATTGGTACTGGGTTCATTAAAACAAAATAATAACACTTTGTTTTTGCACTTGACTAACTTCTTGGTGAGAGCAGCAGGTAATTTTGCTTTTAATTGCTATATACATATGTTTAAATAATTATACTGAACAAATTCTTATGTCTGTTTATAATTGGAAGCCTTTTGTAATGGATTTTTAAAAAACTTTTTCAGGTTGAGGACGAGGCTGTACAGGCTTTGCTGAACTGCAGGGACGATCATAATATCAAGGACTTTGACCAATTTCATTTCAGTCCTCGAAATATACCATATCGACACATGCCATGTTACGTGCTCAAAATGTTTAGGGACCTAGGGTTTATTGACCACTGGAAAATTAAGAGGACAACTCTTGCCAGGTAATTTTTAATGATCAAATCTCACATACTTCTTGCAAATTTATTTTCTAGTTTTAGAGTATTATCAGGATAAATTAATTTACTTAGGAATTTTTTCAAATTGGGAATAAAGAATTAATTAAAGTGCTATCTAATGGTCTGTGTAATTAAATTAAGGTTGACTACTCCAAAATTGAGATAATTAAAATTGAAATTAGGATCTTATGCACGTAAGCCCTATCTCATGGAATCGAAAGTGCATGTTTATATGGGACAGATTGAAATTTGTAAAATTTTAAATTTTAATAGTTTCTTAATATTTTATTCCGAAATTGGATGTTTTAAATGGTTAACTGGTTAAAGGGACAAACATTGGAAAATGTACGATTTTCAATATTTATTCAAACCTGCCAGGGGGTCACTTTTGAAAGAATTTAAAATTCAATACCGCAAACTGGGGCTAAGTAGCGCACCCTTAATTCTGTATTCAAAACGTGATATTACTTCTTCTTGGGTTTGCAGCTGGAGTTTTACTATTGTTAGTTGTAAGCCTCTATATTTTTTACCTAGAAGAAACCAATATCGCATTCAGAAATTCAAAATGAAAGGTGCACAGTTTTCCCCCACATGAACCTCTAAAACTCAGTTTACGGTACTTACAGATTGAAATATACAATATTATTTGGTTTCAAATTAAAAATTTTCACAATTTTTCAATTTAGAAATAAGTTTTTAATAGTTGAAGAATTTTTCATACCATCCCTATCGAAAATTCGACCTACGATGCCTTTATAACGAAGCGAAAGTAGTCTTTATTTCACGTCTGCGCGTACTTTCGACTCTAGGTAATAATTTAAGTATTTTTTCAGTAAAAAAAGTAAAAAAAACAGCTAATAGAAACTCCAATACGTGATGTAACGACATTGGCCAAGCGTGCGCACGTTATCTTGATGCACGTCTTAAAGCCAACTTCAGACCGTAGTCTTGTTGTGTATGTTTCCGGTGTTCGTAAACAAATAGATTATTTTGTGGATCAAGATGATTCCATTGATTGACCCTGTCTATCATGTTATTCATTTCATTGCATAATAACAATGTTTATGTAACGCACACACTTTACAGTCATCATAAAGTCGAATTTTCAATAGAAATGTTACGAAAAATTATATGCATGTCAGGAGGACAAGCAACTATTTCTGCTCGTTCACACTTCGCACAGCTTCTAACTTGTTTGAATCGTTGCCTTTCTCTCCTTATCGCGGAATATACTATTTAATTAGTAAGATTCAAAATTGTATAGGGGAAACCAGTACGAGATGCTATTTTTGAATTGAAAAATTTGTTTATGATTAATTCTCCTAATTTTCATCGAATATATAAATTAGTCGTATTTTTATGAGTATTCATTGAATATACCAATAGTACTTTGGAACGGTATTTTCATTAAAATTTTAAATTGGACAATTTAAAATTAGGAGTTCTTAAAATTAAAAAAAAATGTTAATTTAAACGTTATTGTGCAATTTAAATTTAAAATCCTTCATAGGGTTAATCATTTTATGTTTAGTTGAAGGCGCTAAATAAATAAAAATGTCAATTTAATACTTTATAAGTGTGACACTTCAAAATTGTATAATTTAGAAATAAAATCCATAATTATTAAAGAAACTTATTGCGTTTATACACCCGTCGAACGGGAGGTTTTACGCCGATGATGAAAGTGGGAACTCGATGCTATCGAATGCCTATCTAAACTCGTCTGTCGGTAACCGCTTGCGCTCAGGATTTTTGGTTTTCTGCAGTTTTCTACTTCTCTGACAAAATTTTCAGGCGTATGTGAGTTCTTCTAATAAAAATCCGTCTGCAAACGGTAGGGGATTTTAGACATTGGAAAACCCCACAGGATTGAGTACGTCAGGCATTGGTTGGAGGCTTATTATGAGTTGGAATAATTGGGGGTTTGAAAAGGCGTGCTGTGAACTAAATGGTCTAATATCTGACGATCTTCTGTGGGAAGGGGGATTTTGGATATGTGAAACCCCGAAAAGAATATACATGGAGTCAAAATCTAATTAAACCTATTAAGGGGTCATTCTACTATCTCGGCAAAAAAAGAGGTGATTTTCAAGAATTTTTTCTCAACAACTACTTTATATAATTAAATAAAATTTTCAGAGTTCATTTATGCTGTCTCAAAGTTTACAAAAGTAATTTTCTTACATAACATTATTATTTATTTTACGTATTATTTTACAATAAAAAAGTGTCTAAAAAAAAGGTATGCCCACTGCGTGCACGATATCCCCAATCAGCATCATCTTAAACAAATAAATCCGAAATTTTCTTGATTAGTATGACCATAGCTCTGGCGTGAAGAAGCGGATTTTTTTTTATTTTGCAAAATAACAAAATGGCGGCAGTTTAAACAAAAAATTTCCAAAAATCGTGTTTTTTTACCCTTTTTTTGTTAATTTAACTATGATAACATTAGAAATTTGACAAACCGCTTCGTCACGTTGTAGATATTTATGTTTAGACTAAACGTAGCAAATTTGAAAGTAATCGTTTGAAAACTTTTTGAGAAATCGTGCACGCAGAGCGTAAAAACGTTGTTTCGAGGAAAACGCGTTCGAAGTTTGCGGAACATAAAAATTGTAAGAAAAAGTTACTTACACTTAATCAGCGATCCCTGCTTCGTATAAATTCTTAGAAGTGCAATATTTTCTTCACATATACACATTTAAAAATAAACAGCAATAATTCCGAATATGCATCGAAAACAATTGCCAAAACTGAAACTTAAGCAGCCGCGTTCGGATGCTCTACTCATGCGCTCAGCTCTCTACGAGCTTTTGCTTTGAACTCTCAAAAGTATAGAAAGACTCCAAATTTCTGTATCAAATTTTGATATGATATTTCTGAATATATAACCTGTCGAAAAATGCAAAAAAAATCGATTTTTCAAAAGTGAGATAGTAGAATGACCCCTTAAAGAATTTGATGTGGAAAACCTTAAAAATTCTTCTTTGGGTGAATTTTAGGTTGAAACTTGATAAATTAGACATCTTCAAATAAATATTTTATATTCAGACTTGTTTTGAAGCTAAAATAAAATTTCTCAATTAAAACTCTTCTATATTAAAAAACATAATAATTGAGCAATTTTATGTTTAAAGTTGTGATGTGCAAAATTACAAAATTACGATGTGTACAATTTTCAATCTGTTGAATTTTGATTGTCAATGTAAACCCTTGTTCAATTTTGAATATTTTAATTTTGAATAAGCTTGGTTTAAAAATTTTCAATGTGAATTATTTTTGTGTTTGAAGACCTCGAAATAAGAATTATTGCACTTAGATGGCTCTCATTTTGGTGTTGAGCAGTTAAAGTTTTTTTTTACATTTGGAGGTTGTCTAGTTTTGAAATCTTCAATTTTTTACAATATGAAACGTTTGAGCTTTAAATTTACAATGTTGTAAAAATATTGTTAGAGTGATCACCATAACTTTTTTGAACTTGTGGTAATTGTTGATATTAAATGTTTCCCCATACGGTCCGTAATTTGGAGGGATTTAGAGTTGATAGGTAAGGTTTTAAAATGCAAAAAATTCAAAATTTTGAGAAATTGTATTCCAATTTGAAGCGAACCAGATTTCAAATATTTTTTAGTTTGTACTTATTTATCATTGATTCTGAATTTTGAATATGTCGTTTTACAGGTTTATTCTCTACGTGAAGAAGGGTTACAGAGACGCTCCATATCATAACTGGGTGCACGCTTTTTCAGTCGCTCACTTTGCCTACCTAATGATCAAAAATCTCGAGTTGATCGGGGATCTCTACATGTCGCATTTGCAGGCTCTAGTGTTTCTTGTCTCTTGCTTGTGCCATGATATTGACCACAGAGGAACAAATAATTCATTCCAAACTAAGTGTGGAACAGTTCTCGCTAGTCTATACAGTTCGGAAGGTTCAGTTATGGAGGTTCGCTTTTGTTTTTATTTTTATTATTATTTCTGTGTCCTCAAAATCGAACGATTGTAATTTGGAATTCTAGCAACTTTAAAGATATTAGGAATGTTGAAAGATTTAAGTATTCAATTTGAAACATTAACTAAAAATCATTCGGATTTTAAGTTAGAATTTTGAAATTATTTTAAATGCTTATTTTAAGCTTATAACCTTATTTTAATTAATGAATCACTTTTGCCCCGAGCTTTTCCCTCCTTTGGTCATTTTTTCAAAAATAGCTTATTTTATTTTTAGAGGCATCATCTGGCGCAGTCGATGTGTATTTTGAACACCGAGGGCTGCAACATTTTCGAGAGCCTTACAAGCGAAGAATACAGCGAAGCTTTGGATCTCCTTAGGAACAACATTCTCGCCACTGATCTCGCCTCTCATTTCCGAAATGTAGATAAACAACAGGCCATTATTTGTCGAGGATATGCAAAGGACAATTTGGATCAGAGAAAACAGCTTCACGCGATGTTTATGACCTGCTGCGATCTCAGTGACCAAACCAAAACGTGGAAAGTTTCCAAGAAAACAGCTGTAAGTTCTGATGTTGCTAAAAGCAATTTTGCATTCAGAAATTTCACGAAATCAAATTTTATTCAATATTAAATTCATAATCTGGCTTAAAATTATATGCGGGAATATATTAGAAGAAATATTTAAATAAATAGCATTTACAGATTTACGAAATTTTATTATAAACAATATAAATTGACTTTTAAATGAATACGAAATCGATCGCAATTTAAAATTATTACATGAACAATTTGAAATTCACTTTTAGATCTTCCAAATCGATTCAAAATTTTCAGCAATTAAGATTAACATTTTTCAAATTGGAAACCATACTTTTTAATAATTTGAAGCAGACAAATCTGAAGAATTTCATCTTGAAACTTTATAAATTAGGAAATTTTTAAATAATTGTGTTTCTATTTGAACAAGTTTGATTTGAGACCATCAAAAAGTGCAATTTTATTCATTTATCTATTATTATTATATTGTATTACATTTATATATCGGAAAGGGGTCTTAATTTTGAAACAGTTTTAATTTAGAATGGTTCAAAGTCGAATATATTATAATATAAATATTCATAGTTGGAAGTTCGCAATTTGAAACCATAATCATTAAATTAAATTAATATAGTTAAAAAATTAAACAGTTTTAAGTTAAATCTTTTGTCGGAAGTCTTAATAGCTGTACAATTTTAAGTCGAAAGCGTTTAAAATTCAAGAAATTGTAATTTACAGAATTTAAAATTATACAAGTTTAAATTTTGAATGATGAAATCTTATTTAAAAAAACAAATTGAATAATTTGAAGTAATTGTTTGCAACAAATGTGGAACGCTTCACGATTTTGCGTGTCATCCTTGCGCAGGGGCCATGCTAATCTTCTCTGTATCGTTCCAATTTTAGTATATGTACCGCCGAAGCGAGTACGAAAGAGAGGGTTAACATGTTCCTTATATACTAATTACAACTTTAATCACCACTTGTGAGAAACGGCTGCTATAATATTTCCATAAGGGAAATCGTTACAGTGCCATCTAGTGGAAAAAACTTTCTATAATCGGTAAAGCAGATTCAATTTGGTAGCAATTTCAAATTTCATATTCCTTAGAAAGTATAATATAAATTAAAAACATTACTAGTAAGTTATTAAAAACATCCTATTGAGCATTTGTATTAACTTTAGAATCCTATGAATCTTACCTTAAGAGAAAATAAAAATTTGAAATGATTTGTTCAAAATAAATTCTAGAATGTATTAAACAAACCTGTTTGATTAGTTTTAATGATTTAGCTTTTGAATTTTTAAATATTTGAGTTATTAGACAGAATTTCTACAAAATAAAAGATTTCATTATGAAACCTTTATTTTCCTGATTTATTAACTTTTTAATATTATGTGTAATTAATAAAAATTTAGAAACTTTTATTGATTAAAAAAAAAAATATTATTATATGTTTTTGTCATGAAAAAAAAAATATATATATATATATATTCTGATTCTATGAAGTATTTTTTTTCAATTCGGAAATGTAGGTTCTACAACTTTATTTGAAACTGGACACAACCGAAAGTCTTTTAAAGCAATTTTAAATCGGAAATTTTCAATATTGAATAAATATCAGTGAGGAAATTATACATTGGGGATTTTTAATTTAATAACGTTTGAAATTGGACAATTACGATTTAAGACCATAGTGTTCAAAATGTTAAAGTTCCGAATTGAAAACCTTAATATGTAGTAGTTAGAGAGTTTGAAGTAGAAAATTTACCAAATTAATATGAATCAGTCAATGTTCTACAGTTATACATATTTTAAACCGCAAGCATTTGAATGTCCCAATGGTGGAACAATTTTTAATTCAAAAGACCGACAAATAATTTTAAGCGTTGAGTCATAGTGAAACTTTTAAATTTTAATAATTTGATATTTAGATTGCTGGAATGAAATTCAACACTCACGCACTAGTGACGCGAAAAATGCAAATAATAAATAATAATTAATAGACAATTTTTTGAATTGACATTTAAATGGTAAAATTTCGAAGTAAAGCCTTAACAATTTAATAATTTTAAATTAAAATCCTTAAATATTGTATCATTTTAAATTCCAAATTTATGGAATGAAATGTTTGTGAATTAATTGTGCATATCAAATCGCGAAAATTAAAAAAAAATGTGAACTGAATATTTAAAAAATTCGACTTTTTAATTTAAAAGCGAATAATATTTAAATTTAGATGGCTTCTAAAATGATAAATGCTAAATAAAGTCTTCAAAATTAATCATTTTCAAGTGGAAAAGTTAATATTTGTTATTAAACCAAAGAAAATCTATTTCATAAGTAATAATAATAATTTAACCTTTTTTGTTTTTGAAATTAAAAAATCTCGTGGGACTAATAAAATTCCAGTCACTTTTTTAAAAATTCCAAAAGATGTCAGGCAACTCGGACCAGGTTACCCAAAGAAACTCCTGTCCAACGAGAACATCGGCAAGAGGCGGCAGGTGTCTGATAATCAGGCACAACTGAGCGGCTGATAATAAAAAGTGGAAATATCTTGAGGGTGAGTAAAAACCAGCTATAGAAAAGTGCCTAAAAAAATTGGATATAATATCACGTCTGTAAAAAGCAGAGATAGAACAGTGGCAGTAAAAAGTAGAGAACGGTACTTGGGCCGTAAGAAACAGGAATAGAAAAACTCGGCAGTAAAAAGTGGACACGGGCGTGCAATCGGCAGTATTCGGTGAGTTGGCTCTGTTACGCGATGCGTTCGGCCAGCTTCGTGTACAGCCGAAAATGCACGAGGCCCGACTTCACGATTCGGTTTTATCGACTATTCGAAGCTTAGAGTTGATTTTTGATTTCAAAAGTTGACACCATGTGATGAAGTCTTGAGATATTTAATGACTATGTTTTTCAGGAATTCTTATGGAATGTTTCAGACTATCCGATTCTGCAGTTTCATTTTTCATTATTTATGTTTTATTTTTCAATTGATTTTAAATATTTTACAGTCAAAATAATAATAAATGATCATTATTTTCAATTTATTAAATTAATCAACATTATTACTGTATACTTACTTCTGATACTTACCTTTCTTTTCATGCTATTTTAGGCTGTAATCGCATTTCTGGGTATTTTAAGAGAAAAAGCCAAGAAGTTATTATGTTTTCTTAATATATAAAAACTTTACAAAAC
>CAKNWT010092829.1:0-15085 GCA_932066315.1 Andricus coriarius | reverse complement strand
CAGAATTATTAAATTTTTCATTGAAAATGCATTTTTTTTTGGTTAAGAATTCAACTACTTGGTTGAAAATCTATTTTTAACTGAAAATTCATCATTTTCATTTGAAGATTGAACTATTATTACATTTTTTATTAAAATTAATCTTTCTTGGTTGAAAATTCAATTACTTGGCTGAAAGTTGAATTGCTCTGTTAAACATTCATTTAAGTGGTTGAGGATTTACATAAATATTTGGTTAAAAATTCGTTCTTTTGCTTGAAAATCAAGTTTTTTAATTGAAAATTGACGTATTCCACTATGGGTGGAAAATCTATCAGTTTTGGTTTCAAATTACACTGTTTGTGTTAAAAATTCAACTACGCTGTTGACGATTTGTCTTTTTGGTTTGGAAATTCGACTATTTTTTTATAAAATTCAACTAATTGATTGTAAATTAACTTTTGGATTGAAAATTATCTTTTAGGTTGAAAATTGATAATTTCGGTTTGAAAATGCAACGGTTTTCTAGAGTATTCGCCTTTTTGATTTGGTCAAATTCAGCCCATTCAGTAGAAATTTCATTTCTTTTAGTTAAAAATTAATCTGTTTTCTTTATTTAAACGCACTGCGTATGGTTACGGAGTTGTACGTAACTCTAACACCTTTTCTTCCATTAACGTCTTTTACGGTTGAAATATCAACTGGTACATTTGTCGCTGAGAATTAATCTTTTTAATTAAATTCGAATGTTTTCGGTTTAAAATTAAAATCTGTTTTTTTGTTGTTGTGTTGAAATATCAACTATTATGTTTTTGTTGAGAATTAATATTTTCTTATGGTACATTCAACTGTTTTATTAAAGATTGAAATATTTTGATAACATGTCAACTATTTTGTTGTAAATTGAAATACTTAGATAATAATTCAACTCGTTTGTTGAAAATTTAATTATTTTGTTGAAAATGTAACTGTATTGTTGAAGACTCGTTTTTTGCGATAGATTGTTCGTCCTTTTAAATTGAGAATTCAACTGTCTTCTAAAAAATATACATATTTCGACTTAAAATCCTTAGCGTTTAATTTATTTCCCTATTTGCGTAAAAAGTCACCCTATTTCCCTAAGAGCATTTGGAGATGTGAACTCTGTTAAAATATTATTTTTCGATAACAAAAATTATAGACTTAAATGGTGGGGTGGGTTTCGTATTTGTCCCATTACCATGGGGGGTTCAAGCTTTGTGTGATGATCTGTTACGAAGAAGGAGAGGGTCTAAAAACATGTTCAAAATAGCAGAACGTAGTTCTCGAACAGCACACATTAAATTTCCTTTCTTTGTAAAAGGGCATATTTGTACTTTTTCTATTCTAGTTGTTTTAACTAGAAATTTTACCTTTTCTTCATAACGAATGAATTGCAATTTGTGTTAAACTTTGTAAATTTGGAAAGGCAGTATTACAAAGCTTCTGTCACCTCATGTTACTTAAGTTCTTGTCACTTGGCTCCATTCATAGTGTCGGGTTCCATTTGTGGGCTCGGTGTACTAAACTGTGTATCCGTTAACCTTTTCCAACACGCGAAGTAAAATATCTACTTAATGATACCTGTCTTCATGAGACCTGAAGTTTATTCAGAATTTTCAGACCACGTTCACGACCTTTGAATTCAAAATAAACTGAATTAAATCGTGCAAAATGCTCTCTTAAACTGAACCAGTCAAATTATCACTGTTTGAATCAGTATTTTGGATTATCACTGATGAACCAACGGATGTCAACGCGTATGACCAGATGACTATTGGCACTAAGTAACCAGTAAACCTGACTGATCAAACTAGTGACAGAATATTCTACTTAGTGAACCAGTGAAATCTCACTGATTGTCAGTGACACAGTTATGGTTGCTTCAACCAGTGAGGTAGCACTGGTTCATTTCAAGAGAGTGAAGTGACAATACAATTATAATCAAGCGTATTACTTTTTTGCGACTAAATTGTAACTTAAGATCATATAATAAGAACTGTTAATGTATTTTAATTTCTCGTCACAATCCGAATTATTTGATCAATTATTAAGAAAGAGATAATAATTATTTTAAAGGGAGTATAAATTCCATTACTTAACACTTGTCAGTTTCTGTTCTTATCCAGCATATGCATCAGTCACGCAACACTTTTATATATCTCAGGGAGTGATTGATAAGGGCGCATTACGTTTGGATTAAAGTCAGAAGTGTGAGAAACGAAAGAAATTTTATTGGTCAACAATTTAATTCAACCGTCGCAATCTATTACAAAATAGGGAGGAGTGACAATGCTTAGATTAATCGAATTTTTTCGACCCAGTGAAAAAAAATTGTGGTTTGTTGGCATCCGAAAAAAGTGAAACAAATTTGGTTGAATTCAGTTAATATCTTCTGTTCGGTTTTTGGATTTGAAAATTCAAAAAAAGTTCTATTGGTTCAAACTTATGGCAAATTTTTTTTATGAGCAGTAGAGTTTTTAAATTCTCGTTAATTTAAAATCGGGTAATATTACCGGTAACATGCCGGTATGTTACTGAAGCTTTGAGAATTTATCGAGAATGTATGAGAATGTTCAATTATAATGCTTTTTTGTTATATTTAAAATTAATTAGATAATGTTCACAATGTTATAGTTAATTTTCAATCATTTGGTATATTTTTTAAATATCTGTTATTACAAAAAATATACCAACTGATCGAAAATAACTATAACATCTTGAACATTTATTCAGTGATCGACAACCCTTTCACATCTAAAGAATTCAGTAATTAGATGATGTTGGCGCTTATAGAATATATTATAAACAGCGCCCCTTCAGGTACATATAAAATATGGAAAACTTTGTGTGGATTAAAATAATGAATTTACAAAATTTTCAGAAAACCCCGTATAATTGTCTTGCAACACTGCAAAAAATTGAAGTAATAAAATGATTACATTTGAATAAATATAAATAATCAAAATAATGAAATCAAATAAGTATTAATGATTTATTTTAAAAACTGTTCACATGTGTAACATTCGATAAATTTTTTTATTTAAAATAAATAATGTGGTATTTTTAAACTGAAGATAAGGTGTTTTCAGGACCTCTTCGCTTTTAAAGAAACAACTAAATATTATAATACCAGTTTCTACCTTTTTTCGAAATTTGTCTTTGGTGCACTGCATAACAAATATTGGAAAAATATGACTGGAAAAGCAAATGGATAATAAAAGCAAAGTTGTCGTTGCCAGAAATGCGCTTCACGGAAGTTTGGAAGAAGAAAAAATAAATTCTCATGAATTCTCGCCGAGAATGAACGTCGGGTAAATTACCCGGTAACTTACCAATATTGCCTACGTTACCAGGTTAATTTACGCGACTCAAAACTCTAATCAGCAGTTTTTGTTAGTGAAGAGTAAAAAAAAATATAAATTAAAAAACAAATTTTTGCACCCATTTAGAATTTTTTGGAAATGTGCAAAAAAATGTTTTTTTAGATTGTAATTTTAAGTGATGCACACTTTTTTGCAAAAAGTTGAATATGCAGATTAAAGTAGGCCGAAAATTTTGTTTTCGATTAGCGGATTATAATATTACATAAAAGTTATATGTGCTCAACAGTAGTAAGCCCTCAAAAATCGAGTTTAATTATATGTTGAACTTTTGTGTGTGTAGAGGTTTTGGTGTGAATTTTAGTATAAAATTAGAAAAAAAATGTGTTCAGGTCAGAAATTTTCAAAAATCCTTGAAACAAACAGTATTTTAGATAGCTTTACTGTATATTTTTTTGAAAAAATGTATACATGTTTGATACCATTAAAAAAATGTTCGTCGTGTGCAAGATCTGAAAATTGCTCAAAAAAGGCCAAATTCACAATTTCGTATAGAGGGAAACAATTTTTTTTCATGGTAAAAAAATCATGGCATATTTCTTAGATTATAGATGCCAATTATTATTATTATGCTTGAACTGAACTATTAACTAATTAGCTAATTAGCTAATTAGTTGAATTATTAGATATGCCAACGGCCATACCACGCTGGAAGCACCAGTTCCCGTTAGATCACTGAAGTTAAGCAGTGTTGGGCGCGGTTAGTATTTGGATGGGTGACCGTCTGATACTACTGCGTTGCTGTTGGCGGTCGTGGGTGTGGTGAGCCCATTTACTTACAAATCCACCTAAAAAACACTATCCGAATCGGGTAGTGTCACGCTTACCCCTAGAGGCTCGCCGAAAGGGAAATAGCTTAATGATATACATAGATTTAAAAATTTCAAGCATTATTATTCACTACTAAAAGCTCTACCTGCAAAAAAATTTATATGATTTTTAGGCCCTTTGGAAATCTTTTTTAAATTTGTAAAAATTTAAATTTTCAAATCCAGACACAGAACAGAAGAAGAAGAATACAACTTTTACCCACTATCAGAATTCGCTACTCGAAAAAAGGCTTTTTTTCGGCCAGCTCTGATGTCGAACTTCTTCAGTTTGAACCAAGGAAAGATGTAATTATTTTGCTTTCATGAAAATAAAATTTCTCGTGCTGTTTGAAATGTTCCAAAATCGCGACAAAAATCCTAAAATTCCTAAATTACGAAAAAAATTATTTTTCGAAAAAGCAAAATGATAACATGTTCCTTGGGTTCATGCTGAAAAAATTCCTGGTTCGACATAGTCAACTTTTTTTTAAATGTGTGCACATGTCTCAATGAAAAAACATGCTTTTTCACGAACAAAAATGATAAATTTATAAACGGTTTCATTAAATTCTTAATTGTTTAAAATTGTGCACTAGAAAAAAATAAACACATAACAAATTCGGCATAATTTTTAAACGAATTGGAAATTATTTTTGAATTTTAAAATCCAAAAACCGAACAGAAGATATTAACTGATTTCAAATTTTTCCTTTACTTTTTTCTGATGTCAACTCACAAATTTTGTTCGCTCGGCCGAAACGATTCGACTCATTTGATCATTTTTATTCCGCCCTATTGAAAAAGTTTAGCCTGATCTTCTTGTGATTTTTTGAGAATATTTTCTTCAGTGTTATAGGGTTTCTAAGATTATGTTGTATGTATGTTGAGCCATTCACGGCTTAACCCTAATTTTCGTCAGTCAAATTTTGACGTGAAATTCAATTCTCTCAACAAAATTTGAATCTTCTTCAAACGTATTAGAAATAAAAAGAGCACCCTTAATAGGGGTTGTGATATCTATATTTTCTTACAAATTTGAATATCATCTTCTTCAAGCATTAAAAATATCACGAATATCGTCTTTATCACGAATACAGTTTTTTTATTATTTTATGTGTGATTATTCGATTTCTGCGTCAAAGCATAATTTTACTTTTTCTCGCCCCTGGAACTCGAAATTACAATTTTTTTTTAAATATCCATGTGTGTGTGTAATTTTTTTCTGTTAACGATATCTTGAAAATTAAAAGAGCAGAAAAAAATGTTTACCCTATTTATGTGAGAAAAAACTTTTTTGATATTCAAAATATAACGGCACTTAATCTGATGTATTTGTTTGCGTCTTCGAGACGCATCAGTCGACCTTTTTTTGAACTTTTCATGACCTACTAGTACCGATTTATGAAGTTTCAAGGAAATGGGGTTTATATGAGGAAAACTTTTCTAATATTGAAAATACAAGAGGACTGTACATGACGTATTTATTCGCGTTTTCGAGACGGGTCGATTTACCTACTGACGAACCTTCGGTGACCTTTGATGATCAACTAACAGCGACTTAAAAAATTAAAAAAAAAATTACATTGTTTCAATGAGGAAAACTTTTTTTTTAATTTAGAATAGAACACTACCGTGAGTTAAAAAGGTGTTTGTTATAACAGGACATATTGATTGACCTTTTGATGGTCTCTCTGATTTTCTGAAAATAAGATTTTCGCTAAGACAAAAACATAAGTTTGAAAAATATTGAAAGTCTACATTTTTGATTTTATCAAAGAAAACCCAACCTCTTTAAGGAAGAAAATTTATTTGATATCATCTATGAGGAAGCAAAGTGTTAATAAAATGAGCATAAATAAATGCAGCCATAGTGAATACACCCATATAGTACTTCGCAGCGGTATTTTTTAAATCTAAACTTAAGTTTTAATAAAATTACAACAAAATTATATATTTAGAATAGATTTTATAGTATTGTCGTATATTCTAAAGTCTGATCAATATTCTCCCATCTACCAGAAATTGTATTTTGAGTGCCAACTGGTTGCGTGTGATATACGTTCGTCACTCAATCTGCATAATGAGGAAGTCACGTTCTACACCCCGATTCGACTCGATTTTGTCGCCATTGATCTTCAATGAATAGTGAATTCATCGCTTCAGGAAAATGATTGGCTCACCAAAATCATCCATATCTACTGTGTAATTCTGAAAATAGCCTCTATACTAATTTAGGATACTATTTATCGATAATTATCAGGAATATGTAACAATCATATGCTCTTTCACTCGAGAAAATGAATTTTAAAATTATGAGACAAACAAGTGTATAAGGACCATTTGGTTTTTACGCTTTAAAATGTCAAAAAAAGTCCTTTATATATTTTTGTGCTTTTGTAAAAAAGCAGTTTTGAAATTTATGAGATGGATAACTGTTTGAGGACCAATTTCTGTTCCCCCCTTCCCACTTAGAAATTTAAAAAAATGTTTTTACATCTTCAATCTAGTGTTCTTAAGGTACAGATGCTTCCATGATTGTATCAAAATTTAATATTGGAAAACCTATCGTAGAAAACTTTTTTTTCTTGATCCTGTAAAATTTCATTTATGGTCCTTATCCAGTTGCCATTCTCATGTCTTCAAGTAAATTTCCACAAAAAAAGTATTTGCGTAGCATTAAAATGATTCGAATCTGTTTCTGGAAGAGAAAATAGTTTCACTTTAAATTTAAATTTAGCCACTCATAGCTGTATGCTTCAAATTTCACAGACAACCAACCTGCTGATTTTATTTGGACTCGTTGAGCTTTGTTGAACTAGAAATGAAAATGAAACTCATTTAGTGGAATAGGGGCTTTTGCAAACTATTCAGTAGGAAAGTTCTTTGTTTTGGCAGATAAAATCGACAGTTGAATCAACTGGGGCTTAGTCATCAGTGATTGATTCGCAGTCGCTTGGCAACGTCTTTATTGCTTGTAAGTAGTGAGGGGCGCCCCTTACAATTCTTCTATGTAACAGAAGTGCGTCGAGTACTTAGGGCTCACCCCTTCATACATGCGTCACTTCTTGGAAAAATATAGGGCTAATTACAGGAATATTATTTCACTAGCATTAAATGCACGCGCGCGTTCTCGTCTCTGAATTAATATTTCCTAACATTAAGAATATAACAAATTTAAAAATCCATTGTTAAATAAATTTCTTAATTTCGTAGAGAATATTAAGGTTTGTTGTTCCCTTTAGGGTCAGGTGAATTGAAAACAATTTAATTGCTTCAAAAGTTTCGGCACACAATGGTGAAGAATATAAAAAAATGTTAAATCCATTATTAAACAAATTTCTTAATTTCGTAGAGAATGTTAATGTTTGTTGTTCCCTTTAGGGTCAGGTGAATTGAAAACAATGTAATTGCTTCAAAAGTTTCGGCACACAATGGTGGTCCTCATCAGTGCATTTTATTCAATCTGTGAAAATTAAATAATTTCTTGTAGGGACGCAATTTTACAATTGAAAGTGTTATTTTTCGGTCAATACCGCAGTTGTAAAATTATATAAAATTCTTTTATTTTTAATTTACGTTTAAATTTATATTTTGCTTTGTTATTTTATTTCATTAATAATTAATAATAAATTTCCAAATATTCTTTAAAGATTTGTATAGTGACGTACATTTGATGAAAACAATTACACTGTAGTAAAGAAATTTCCAAGTATTTAAAAAAAATCTACATTCAATGACAATATTTACACTGTAGTAAAAAAAATTGTGAAAAACAATATAGTTACAAAATTGTATATAGCGACGCACATTTTATTTGAAAAAACGTTTTCTCTAATTTCTTGTACAAAAATTTCATTAAAAAAATTTTTTCTTGAAAAATGTTTAATTTTTAATTTTTAAATTAAAATGTACTTCGTTTTCTGTTATAATTAGAAATTATTTCTCTATAAGTAAAATTATTTCAAAAATCACGCTGTAATAAAAATACAAATTAATAAAAAGCATTGTATTTAAATATTTTTTTAATTCTTAAAAAAAATTGGTATAAAAATATACATTTGACAAAAAACATTTACACTTTCGTAAAATAATACAAAGTTGTCAAAAAACATTATAGTTAAAGAATTCATTAAAATATGTACCTAATGAATTTTCTGTTATCATTAGGAATTATTTCTGTGAAAGTTAAAAAAATTTTCCCCTAACATCACACTATAGTAAAAATGCGAAATTATGAAACACATTGTAGTTTAATAATTATTTAAATATTCTATGTATAAAAAAAATCATCAAAGGACATTTGATGAAAACATTTACACTGTAGTAAGAATACAAATTGTAAACAACATTATACTTGCAAATTTGTTTAAAAAATTTAAAAAAATTTAAAAGCGTTGGAAATGTTTAAAGAAATGTATTGAGCGATTTTGAATTAAAAACTTCCCAAATCAAACAACTCTAGATTGCCGATTAGTTGAAAATTGGAAAGAGGACAATATTTCGCATGGAATGGAAATGAATTGAACTCGTATCGTTTCTAAATAAAAGTGCTTAAAATTGACAGTTTTTGAAATTGAAATTTTTGAAATAAGGAGCTCTAAATACAGAAAAATTTCAAACAATTCAGACTAGAATTTTTAAAGTTGGACAATTGCAAAATCTTCAAAATTGTATAATTTCATATTAGAATTTTGAATATTGGTTTATTTAAAACCATTTAAAACTGTTAAAAACTTTATAATTCGATGCGATTAAAATTTGAAAAGTTGAAATTGGAGATGTCTAAAAATCAAAGTTTCTGAAATTCTAGAATTTTAAATTTTCATTATATAAAGAAATTATAATCTAACATTAAAATTGATTAGACAAATTTTTCTGAGATCAAAAATTAAATTCACCGTCATTTGACCGCTCAAAATGGAAAAATTATCAATGAGGAAGCTTTAAAATTTAATTATTCTAATAAGATTTCAAAATAAAAAGTAATTTTTAATTTTAAACATATAATAATACGGAACGTTGAAAATTAAACGAATCGAAAAGTCATTTAAAACTGAAAAAATTTGCAGTAATCAAGAATTGTGATGTTAAAACTTTTTTATACACAAATCCTATAAAATTTAAGTTATTTGAGGTAAATTTAAATTTTTTGAAAGTTAACAGTTTAAAAAATTGTTAGTACAATTTTTTTAATTTGACCATTTCAATTTTAATTGCAAAATAAAAAATTATGAAAGGAAAAAATGGAAAATTTAACGTTCGTAATGCAAATTCAAAACTCCAAAATGTAATAATTATAAATTAGAGAAATTATTCAATGATTGAGGTATCAATTTCAGATAGTTCAATTTTAATCTATTTTGATTTTAAAAAACACAAATTTTAACTTCTTAATTTCGAATCGTTTAATTTTTAACACTTCATTTGGAATTATTATTCATTCTTGAAATTTGCCAATAAAATATTTTTTTTTCATTTTAAATTATTCATTTTTTTTTAATCCACAACTAAAGATCGGACAAATATATGTTTGAAATTGCACAATTTCAAGCAATTTAATCCAAAATTGTTTTTTTTAGTTGAATTTGAAATGTGCAATATTTTTGAACATTCTAAAATAAAAAAATTCAATTTCGAATGCCTATTTCTAAAATCTTCTCATTTTCAAGACTTGTAATTGAGAAATTATTTTCGGATAAAATGATTGTTTGAATTACTTTTTTTAAAGTTCTATACATTTTATTCTGAAATGAATATTTTTTTAACCAAAATTTTTTTCTATTCAATTCAGCAATAAAATATCTAGGAATTTTTTTGTATTATTTATTTTCTTCTTTTTAAATTGAGAATGAAATTTTTAATCACTATTGTTTTCTAATTCCTACATTTTTTAACTTAAACGCTATTTTTTGTCTCTTTATAAAATTGAATATTGGATTTTTAATCACCATTAGAAGCATACAGTGACGGAATCATTAACCTTAAAGAATAAAACTTTCTCCTTAAGGATAATCATTGATCACTGCGTATAGTCCACTTCAAAATTGAGCAATTTTGAAAATGATTGATAAAATCGTGAAAAATATACTCATTATTAATTCAATTGTTATTCTTTTACTTTTGCTGTAGAAGAAAACTCTATTTCCTATTCAATGCTAATGTCCAAGGGCTGATGATATTCCCTTACAGATTCTTTACAACTCTGATTTGTTAGTCTTTATGAAAATTAAAATTATTAAAGAAAAAATTTGATTGAAAAAGTAATAACTTCAAGATTTCAAAATACGTTTTTTGAATAATAACCATACAAATAGAGTAGTACAGAACCTTTCGAAAAATAAAATCAGCTGTTGATCATTAGGATTAAATTATAAATTCATTTTTGTTCTATAATTAAAGATAAAACACAAAAATATAATATCGTTTTTAAACTACACGATTTGAAGGTTAATATTTTTTTGTGTAGATCAGGCTTACATTTATCCTAAAAAATTCGCAGCAGTTATTAAAAATGGGTCTATTTTCATCCAAAAGTCCCTAAAAGTAAGAAAACAATCAAAAATTTATCGTTTTATAAAATACCAGTGTTGCATCCCTTTTACGGTTAGGCTCATACAAAATTTGGTTGTTCCAACATCTGATTGGGGGGTTGTGAAGAATTATAATAAATTCCTATAATAGAATTTTGAAAAAATGAATAATTCAAGCTCTGTAGCCTCTATAAAATCACTTACTTATTTCCTTATCTATTCATTTAATAGTGCCCTAATTTACGAATTCCAAGAATAAAAGGCAATATAATTACATATCAACAGCATGCAATATTGTTAATTGCATTTGTGATAATTATGTGATATGCTTGACGTAAGTATTAACTAACAGCGTTATACCACGTAACGAATTTAACTAATATTTCAATATGACCTAAGAGAAATCAAACAGCTGATTAATAGTATTATCTTTATCATATAATATTGGTCGAATTTATCGTACGACTGTTGCATGACTATTACATAAACATTATTATATACTTACTGCCTATAATAGATAATTTATTGAAATAATATTGCGCCAGAAAATTCAGTAATATGATCCTTTTAGACTACTTAATCAGGATGACCGCAACACTGAATTTTTTTAATTCCCTGAAGTTTCCTTGATTTTTCCCGGACTAATTTTTCATTTTCCCTGATCATTATTATTCAAAGATGAAATAAAACAATTTCAGTTTCAAATTTATTTATCTATTTCAACAAAAAAAGATGACTTTTCTACCATGCTAAAAAGAATAACTTTTTAATAAAATAGTTGATTTTTCAAACATATAAGATTAATCTTTTACAAAAAGCAGTTGAATTTTCAATATAAAAAGATGAATTTTAAACAAAACTGTTGAATTTTTCACTAAAAAAAATAACTTGTTAACAAAATAGTTGATTTTACAAACATATAAGATTAATCTTCTACCAAAAACAGTTGAATTTTCAACACGAAAAGTTGACTTTTCAGCAAAAAGATGAAAATTCAACAAAGAATAAAATAGCTGATATTTGAACATAAAAAAAAGAATTTTCAACAAAATAATTAAATTTTTAACCAAATAGTTGAATTTTCAATCTACCAAGAAGAACTCTTAACAAAAAGAGACAAATTTGCAACAAAACATAAATTTTCAAGCATATAGTTGAATTATAAGCTGAAACAAAAATTTGTGAACCAAAAGTGGAAAAGCTAAATTTTCAGTAAAAAAATTAATTTTTCGACCAAAAAGAAAAAACGAATTTTCAACTAAAATAGACCAATTTGCAACAAAAAGCGGAAAAGTTTCATTTTCAAATAAAGACTCAATTTTAAATCAAAACAAAAGGATGTTTCAACAATATAGTTAAATTTTCAACCGAAGAAATAAAAAAAAAGTTACAACCAAAAAATTAATTTTAAACATAGTGGTTCAACTTTTATCCAATTAGTTGAATTTTCAATTTAGAAAAATCAATGTTTAACCAAAAATGGAGTTTAATTATTAACTACAGTTGATTAGTCTTCAACTGAAATATTTAAATTTTAAGTTAAAAAAATTAATTTTTAACCAAAATAAAAAGAATTTTCAACCAAAGAGATGAATTTTCGACTAAAATGATAAATCTTCAACAAAACAAAAATTACTTTTTAATACTCTGGTTCTACCTTTAACCAAGCAGTTGAATTTTCAATAAAAAAAAAGAATTTTCAACTAAATAGTATAATTATTAACTAAAAATATAATTATCAGAAAGAAGAAACTGAAAAACAGAAATAGAAATATATGGCAAATAAATTACTAACAAGAATTTTAATTTCACAATTCCCTAACTTTTCCTTGATTAATTTTTCAGTTTTCCTGACCATTAATATTCAAAGATCAGAATTTTAATCTTGTAACAATTTTAACATAGAATCTTCTATGAACGGAATAAAACGATTTCAAATAAAAATCGAAACATCTCAAATTTATTATCCTTGGCTGTTATTTAAATTGCCTCTTATAGAAAATCCCTGACTTTTGTAAGTTTTTTTTCCAATATCCCTGACTGTCCCTGCCCAATAAAATTTTCCCTCACTTTTCCATGATTTCCAGTTTTTCCCTGACCTACAGCCACCCTGTTAATGTCTCTATTCGCAAAGTCAACCGTTTTTTCAAGAAGATTCATTATTTGCTTGATTTAGGATTGCGTTTAGGGTGGTTTTACAGAATAATTTTCGAAAAGTGGACCCTTCAACGATTCGCGGAAATTTTCCAGATGGTTGTGAAGACGGTATTTGAGTCGGTGGCAGTGTTGAGGTTAGGTCTTGGAGTGGGGCGCCCGCGGATCGATTCCCGACTGGTAAGAACCACGTGACGGGGTGCGGTACTCATGACGTCACTCTGACCACCCTTAGCAGTTGATTCAACGTTGGTCATTATCTGCGGTCATTAAAGTCTAGTCTAAAAATATTTCCCTTAATGGAATATCTCTTTATTAGTATGTTTATTACAAAAAAAATTCTGCATAACAAAAATGTACCTTCGAGCGCGGCTATTTTGACTTCCTGGGGCTATTAGGATCTTAATGTATTACTCCGTAGAATTTTTTTTGGTGTGATTTTGCTGCATATCCTGCGAATATTATCTATAAGATGTACAGAAAGTTCGACTTGAAAGAAATAAAATTCCACGGACTTATAGAGCATATATGTTGTCCCATATTTACCCCAAAGTCTGCCATAATAGCCCCGGTTGACGGTATTCAAAAACGTCTTTCTAATTTTTTAATATTTGTGTCTATGAAGTTACTTTAGGGGGAATTTATAAACTTTTGATAGTGGATGGGTATGAATAATAAAATGACGTAATTTACGAACAGCCTATTCCTGAACGAAAAATTTGTGTCAATGTATTATTATAATTTTCTATAATGAACCGACTGGGTTGAAAGGGCTTTTTTATTTCAATTCTATGGGATGATATTGAATAATAGATGTCTCCTGCATTCGCTTCTTTGATTATTCTACTTGAAATGAATTATTTGTAATATATCTTTTGTGAAAGGATAAATTATAGAGTATTTCTTGAAATTCATGTAAATGTAAAAATTTAATTTTCATACAAATATTGCTCCCTCATAGAGGAAGCTTTATAACAATTAAAATGTTGGAACCACATTTTTTGACATATCTTGGCATAATACGACCTCAGGAGTCAAAAATGAGGTTTTAAAAAAAGTCAAAATACGCTAATTATGATAACTTGAAAACCATTATTGATTAAGTTTATAGGGTCGAATGAGATAAGAATACTATTGTTATTCCATTTTATATATATATTTTTAAATCGTTTTAGATGTGAATCTTTTTTAAATGTTGATTATATTTAAGAAAAAAAGCACAAATATATTTTAATTAATACATCCTTTCTTAACAAAAAAGTATGTGGTTGATTCATTAAATATCGTGAAAATGACAAGATATGAATTTAAAAATTTGGAAATTTTTAAGAATTTTTATCACAGTATTAGCAGTAGTACCAAACCCTGTAAAACGAATATGGGGTGGTATTTAGTTGATATAATTTTTATAGCTATCTCTATAAAAAATTATAACTTTTAAGCATTTTTTACCTAGGCGGAAAAATGATACATAGTGGACAAAATGATATATAGTTTTCATTTGGTTTATAAAAAATAGAGTACAAAACAAACAAAAAGGATATCTAATCTCCTTTACTATGAATAATTTTTCCGCCTGTGGAAGTTTTAAATTTTTATTTTATAAATAAAATTCTTTTTTCATATTGGGAATATAGAAAAATAATAAGTAGCAAATTTATTCATTTTACAAGGATGGATCGATTGATCTATTTAGAAACTCTCAATGACCACATGAAGTTATGATATGTACAGCTTTCATCCATTTATTTAACGTTTATAAGATTAAAATTATTTAATTTTTCAAATACATCAATTTTTAAAGTAACAAATTTATTTGTTTTGATGAAATTAATCTATTAAAATATATGAAAAATTAAAATATTCTATGACCTATTAATAACAAACAATAAATAAGAAGTAAATAATAGAAAGCGCAGGAAAAATGGCCTTTTTCATCCCCTCAGACTACTTTAACAATGCAAAATCCTCATTTCCATCCCCTCAAACTCAATAATTTTTGTAAAGAATTATAATTATCCGAGAACTAATTATCAAATAATTAAAATATATCCGCGAAGACATTAAAACTCGAAATTAAATGGGGAAATAGTTGTTGATAGAATGGGTTTTGCTTGCGGAAAATGATTTAAAAAGATTTCAAAAGATTTCCAGAATTGTGAAAAAATCAATAGATAAAATAAATAATAATAAGATTTACATGAGTTTTTTT
>CAKNWT010092810.1:0-14568 GCA_932066315.1 Andricus coriarius | reverse complement strand
AAGAAACAAATTTTTATTTTTTTTTCAGGAATTGCAATAGGAGCATTTTGTGGTATTTGTCCAAATTTTATCGTAAGATTCTTGTTTTATTTTCAGGAATTTATACATAGAAAATTAAACTATTTGGTTGAAAGTTTGTCTCTTTAGTTGAAAATTTACCTCTTTTCCTGAAAAAACTTATTTTCTGGTAGAAAATTATTCTTTGTGTTTCAAAATTAACCTTCTTGTTTGAAACTTTATCATTTTGGTTGAAAATTTTAGTACTCTAGTTAAAGTATTCATCATTTTACTTTAAATTTCATCTTTTAGATTGAAGATAAAAACTACTTGGTTGAAAGTTATTCTTTTGTTAAAATTGCATCCTTTTGGGTTAGAAATCATCTATTTCAGTTAAAGATTCATCATTTTAGTTTAAAATTTGTTCTTTTTTGGGGGAAAGTGATTTATTAACAGAAAATGTAACTATTTCATTCGTGGTTGAAATCATATATTTTTTAGTTCAAAATTCAACTATTTGGTCGAGAATTCATGTATTTTGTTGCAAACTGGTCTTTTTTGGTAGAAATTTAATCTTTTTGGTTCCAAATCCAACTATTTGGCTAAAAATTCACCTATCTTGTTTAAAATGGAATATTTTTACTATGATCTTTAGGAATTTGAAACGGTTCAAATTGAATTTAATACTGGACCCACATTAATTTGACCTGAATATGCACTGAGTTTTAAGTATAAGAAGATAAAATGAAAATGTCTTTGAATTATTATTTAAATTCATAGAATAATGTATTTTAATAAAATTCTCTCAATTGTAAAATAAGTTTTTTCATTTACTTAAAACTACCGTTTAAAATAGTAAACAGCAATACATTTACCAATTCATTTAGTAGTAGCATTACCAATTCCTTTAGTAGATATAGTTACTAATTCATCTAGTCAGTTATTCTTACTTATTCAAATAGTTGATCTTTACTAATTACTAGTAAACGAATCAGCATTATTTGAATCAGTAGAAAACTGCTACCAATTAATAGTTTTGTACTAATTAAGATTTAGAGAGTAATATTTTTTAATGACTTTATATGGATCAATACCTCAACAATATTCTGAGAGAAACATGTACAACAGACATGGTTAAACAAAATCCTTTTTCCCCTCACAGCTTTTTAATTGCACGAGTGACAGGTTAGCGAAAACTAAAAGCTTTTAACTTTTTTTTACGTCAAATGAAAGAAATAAGTAAGCGGAAAAATGAATGCAGGATTAAGCCAGAGAAAGTTTATGAACTGGATCCGCCAGATAGGATGACTGATGTAAACGCCGTATAAATTAACTTTTTTTTGGAACCGAATCTACTTTTTTTAGAATATAATTCGTTTTCCCTCCATTTGTTTATACTGCATTAGATGTTCTCTTTCTCTCTCACTCTCTCCCTTCTTCAGAATCGGTTTGTCGCGCATGAGCGAGAAATTCTCAGCTATCGCGGGAACGTACAATGGTTCCCGTTCAGTTTACTCTTAACTTCCTTTGCCAAAGTTTCCGCCGGTCTCGGGGTTGCAATGTTGGATCGGTCGAGTATAATTAGTTGCACTATTACTAGAAAAAAATTCGCTAAATAATTTTTAAGCATAAAGAAATTTTAGTTAAAAAATAGTTTTTTTTTTAATTAAAAAAAAAGTGTTAGGACAATGGAAAGAATGACAGTATCAATCGTCAATTTAATCTTCGATCCTCCGAATGGCTTTCGACATAAAAGTGTGAGTTTTATAGGAACAAAATGTAGAGTGTGATTGAAAAATTTATCTTCGTGGATTCTTATCGAACATCTGGGAAACTTGAGGTTTCTCTCTACTTGGGGCACTTGCAAGTTTAATAGTGGTAAGTGATATTATCGATAAGAAGATTATAAATGTATTTGTACATTTTTCAATTAATTTATAGTACATTAATAAAGCATTTGTTTAAATAATATCATAAATTATAATATAAATCCTATTGTGTCAAATTTTAATCCAGAAGTGGATCAAATCGTGGTATAATGAAAAAATAATTAACATTTGCATAAGATGTGAATGTAGTTGTAATTATCAATGTGTAGTTATATAGTTGTCAACTGTTTCTCAATTGGACAAAATTTTGATCCAATTTTAGATGGAAATTTGACAACTTTGGATTTAGTAATAAGATTGTAATTTAGAGAATAAATTATTTGGTAAATGTTCACTTTGATGACTTTCCGAATTTTCGAGTAAATGGTTTAAAATGGTCCAAAAGTAAAATATCAGTCAGGGGAGATCTAAAAACTTTTGTACAATAATTATTTGAATTTTTGAATTGTATTTTAAGTATAATCATTTCAAACTCGCTTTTTAATTTTGTTACAAAAAAATTTGTATTTTTCTGAAGAAACCCAAAAATTAATAAAAAAATTTTGTTAATTTTTTTTGTTTTGTATTTTTTTGTTCAATAATTTCAAATATTAGAATAACATTTTTTTTATATAGAATGGTAACTTTTCGAGTTGGAAAGTAGAAGGGGAGGATTTTGTGCAGCCCTAACACTTTTCCAGCTTTTAAGGAAAACCAAAACATATTTGTATTTTTGTCAAAAAATAAGAAAATAGTGAGAAATATTGTTTCAATGACTGATTTTGTTCAATATTTCGATTTTTCTGGCATATAATTAATTAATTAATTAAGTAATTTATATTAATTACAAAAAATATTAAAATAATAATTAATAATTGAAATAATAATTAATGATCGACATAAGAATTAATTAATTAATCCGGATAATTTTTCAGTAATTATCACCATAAAATACGTTAGTATGTGTGGTTTTAACAGAAAAAATTACCAGTATTTTTTTATGAAGTTTTTATTTTAAATAAATATGTCCTTTCTTAGAAAATTTAATTCAAGATTTAAAACAAAAATTTTGAAAAATTCCTTGATACTCAAGTTTTGAAATTTGTTAGAAAAACATTTTTTTCTAAAAAAAAAACAGAAAAATAATTTTAAAAAATATATTTATTTTCTAATTAAATTTCAGAACGAAACTATATTAAAAGAAATGTAGTATATTGAAAGGAATGTTAATTGATTAAAGATTTCATGAATGTTAAAAATTAATAGATTTGAGTTTTGTTAATGAATTTCACTAAGCTTTGATTAATTTTAATATTTAGCAGTTGATTAATTTAAAATGTTAGAATAGTCATAATGAAAAATTGCTATGATCAACATTAAAAGTATAATATCTGAAATGAATGTTGTTTCATTAATAAATTAAAAACGTTTATAGCAATTTTTTGTTTTTAATGTTGATTGTTTGAGCTGGAAAAGAAAGGAAAAAGTTCTGGCACACTTTAACTCTTCTTCTGCTTTTGAGGTAGACCAAAAAACATTTGCACTTTTGGCAAAAAATGCGAAAGTAATCAACAAATTTTTTGCAATAATTGATTTGTTTCAACGTTTCGGTTTTCCCACGGAATTATAACCAATTTATACTCACTTTTATAAGTTTGTTACAAAAATATATATATTTTTCTGAAAATACAAAAAAGATCACAATGAATTTTTTCTATTAATTATTATTTTATTTACAAAAAAATCAAATTTCAGAATGCAACAATATAAGAAGAAATGTATTATTTTGAAAGAACTGTGAATCGATCAAAGATTGCATGAATTTTAATATTAATAGATTTGAATTATTATGAATGAATTTCACTCATTGTTGATTGCTTGTAATATTTAACAGTTGATTAATTTGAAATATTATAGTAAAAATTAAAAGTAGCTGTAATTAAAATTAAAATTATAATATGTTAAAAAAAATGTTGATTGATAAATTAAAAATTTTTATAAAATGTGTGCCAATACGAGGAAATGTCTACGTGTACCGGAATTTCGGTACAAATATGGATGTATCTACACAAAAATCTGGCCATTCGTAACGAAAAAATCCGGCTATTTGTACCATAATTTCCGTACAGGCAGCCACGGCCTTAATATAAAGTGGTTTATGAAATAAAATACAGAAATAATAAATACATTTTCTGTAATAAAAACTTTTTTTCAACCTTTTGTTTTTTTTTTGCGGAATTATAATCACTTTATACTCACTTTTATAAATTTTTCACAAAAAATATTTTTTTTTTGAAAAAAACTACAAAACCAATTGTTTAAAAATTTGTTAGATTTGTATTGAAATTAAATTTTAGAAGGAAAGAATATGAGATCAAATGTATCGTATTGAAAGAAATGTGAATCGATCAAAGTTTTCATGAATGCTAAATATTAATAGATTTTAATTATTTTAATGAATTTCACTAATTGTTTATGTAAAATGGTAATTTTTCAGTAATATTATCACCTCAAAATACATTAATGTACCTGGTACTAACAGAAAAAATGTAACATAAAACTTAAAAATAATAATTATTATTATACCATTAAACCATATCCCTTTCGGGGTACGCATAACTCACTCTCTAGTAATCACTCCAGCCGAAGAGCTTTACAAAGTCCCCATGTAAAGCTCTCCACTCGGGCCCATTAATTTAATTCAGAATTAAAAAAAATATATAAAATACGAATAAAATAGGTTGTTAGGGGAAAAAAACTATTGTTTAAAAGTTGAGAAAGGATTGTCAATTTCTTACACTTTTGTCCACACCCTAAAGATGGGTTGACACTTTGAAGATTAGCTTCATTTTATCTCTGTTGTTGCTTCGTTTAAATTAAATTGGTTCTGTTACTTTGCGGATAGGTACGAGGAGATATAGGGGTGTAATTAATTTACGAGTTTACACCGTGCTATCAGGTTTGGATCGATTTCAATTGTGTCTCGGCAAATCAAGAGGGTTAGAAAATGGAAAGTCAGCTTTTCTTACTGACGAATCTACAACTACTAATTTACCATCTGATTTTTTCTCTTGAAAGTTTCGTGAGTTTCAAACATTCCGTGATTGTATTTGTAAATTGAGAAACCGAAACACTTGATGAAGAAATATCTACAAAACTAGGTTACCTACGATTTGACTACTTGATTAGATCGTAGAAGATAACAAATTATTCTGTTTCAAACGAATTATGAATAAATTATTTTGATTGTACAATTATTAAAAAGTGGATGACGTCATTTCCGATTAATATCTCGAAACTATTCTTGTCAGGAAACCCGTGTTCATAATTGTGTGGAGATTTAATTTTCTCCGTTTAAAAAGAAAGTCTGAAAACTTCAGGCTTATGAGAAATGTAAGATTACCTTGATGTGTAATATATTCAACAGTAATAATCAATGGAAAAAAGGTGTCCAGCACTTCGATATACAGAATGTAATGAGAAGATAAAGAAACTTTTTAAGAATTTCGAAAGGTTTCATAATAATAAAAAAACAATTTTTATAATTCCCGGGAAAATTTAAACTAATTTTTTATTTGGAAAATGCATTTTAGAATAAAAATTGGCAAAGAATTAAACAAATTTAAAATTATTTCCTTAAATTTTGAAGAAGAACGTGCACGAGTTTAACAGCAAAATTTTTCCATTAGCAACATTACGAAGTTTTATTAAAAATTCGAGTAAATTTAAGAGACATCTAGATGTTGTTAAAAGATTTTAAATTAATTTAAAAGTTGAAAAAATTTCAAAAACGTTAAAAAAATTTACGTTCATGAATGTTTGGAATTAAATAATTTTGAAGCTTCTTAACGATTTTGAAAGGTTTCACGATAATAAATAAATTTTCTCAAAGCATATTTAAAAAGATTTAAACAAATCACGAAAGATTTAAAAAATTGTCATGATGGAAAATAGAAGGTTTTAATGCAATTTTCGTAATGTTTTAGAATTTAAAGAAATCTTTTAGAAAAATTCGAAAAATTTTAAAAGATATTTAGAAGGTTTAAAAGTTTTGGAAATTTTTAAAAAGTTTTGACGACTTCGAAACAAATTTCAAAGCTTTTTTAAAAGCTTGAAAGGCTTCAAGAAAATAAAAAACTTTTCTTGAGATTCCTGGAAAGATTTTTAATCACATTTATTTTTCTTAAATTTTATTTCTAAAGAAATTTTAAACAGTTATCAAAACATATCAAAAGATTTCTACAAGTGTTGAAAATAGCCGGAAGATTTAAGGGCAATTTTTTACATTTTGAAACATTTCTCAAAACTTTAGGAATATTTTGATTCAATTTTAAATATATCTTCCAAACTTCTAAAAGTCCTCAATATCTTTCAACTGACTCGAATTTTCCCCTAAATTTTGGAAAATCCTCAGAAATAAAGAAGTTATACTTCTTCGACGTATCAGAAATCTTCAAAATTTTGTTGGAATTTTCTCAAGCATCTTAGGAAAGTGATTTATAACCTTGAAAATAAATTTATACATTAACTTAGAAAAGAAATTTTAATTCAAAATTTTTATTTTGTATTCAAAATTATTAACCCCTTAAAATTATAATTTGGGAGAATTTTTTTTCCTTTGTGACTCAAGAATCTTGTTCTGTTAAAAATTAAACCATTTGAATGAAAACTCTTCTTTTTGGTTAGAAATTTAATCTGTTTTTGTTGAGAATTCTACTATTTTGTAGAAAATTTGTATTTTTTGGCTAAAAATGCTACTAGTTAAAAATTAATTTTTTTTTATTAAATATTCATAATTTTAGTCGAAAATTCATCTGTTCGGTAGTCAATGTTACTATTTCGTTGAAAATCTGTATTTTTTGTTCGAAAATAAATCTTCTTCCTGAAAAATTCATCTATTTCGTTGAAATTTCATATTTACGAGCTAAAATTGAACTGTTTTGTAAAAAATTCGTATCTTTTGGAAAGAATGTAATATTTTTTGGTTAAAAATGCAACTGCTGTAAATTTATTTTGGTTTGTTTAGGATTTAGCAATTTTGTTAAAAATTTCAGTTTTTTTTAAATTAATTCAACTGTTTTTTATTTCAAATTAACATCTTTTTTGGTTGCAACACCATTTCTGTAATTAATTTTTCGTTCAGAATAAATTTAGAAATACAAAATTTAATAATGTTAGTTTGTGAAATTTTGTATGTCTTACGGTCCACATAAAAATTAAATAAAAAATGAGCCGAAAACAACTTTCCAACTTAAAATTTATTAATTAAAAACTCCTTTCTCCATCCTAAAGACTGTTGTATTATAATTGTTTGAATATTTGAATAGCATTTGAATTATAATCATTTCTAACTCGCTTCATAATTTTGTTACAAAAAAATTTGTATTTTTCTGAAAACCCCCAAAAATTACATAAGTTAGTTAGTTAAAAATTAATTAGTTATTTATTTGAATAACAAATTAACATTCTTAAACATCGTCGGTCGAAGAAAAGGATTGATTTGTTTATCAAATCATTACAATACAACAAAATTTAATGCTTTACTTTCAAGAAACATCTCACAAAATCCAGTTAGTCAACGTGAGTTAAAAGACCTTTTTCAACTGGAATCTTTAAAAACAGAAAGAATATCACATTCCCTTCAAAATATAATAGCCAACATTTTTGAAAATTCTAATAAATTCGTGACATTCGCTTCGTTATGAAAAATATGACTTTTATAAACTATTAAAATGTCAACCTGCGTTTTTAATATTTAAATTAACCTGTAAAGTTTATACACTAAATAAGTATATTATTTACGTAAATAGTTTTAATGTTGAAAATTCGGATACTTCTTATCAAATAAGTCTTTAGAGGCCTTCAGAGGCCTTCAAGGCCAAAGAAATTTATTTACATTTTAAGTAGATATCTGAAAAATCATTGTTTTTCTCTACTAATTCTATTGAAAAATGTGAAAATGTGACAATTTTGCTTTAAGCTCTAAAAATAACAACGTTTTTAAACTTATTTTAACGTTAGCTTCCTGAAAATGCAGGTTATTCATGGATAAACCGTTTTAAATGTTCAAAAACGAATAATAAATGAAAAATTCAAACAATTAAAAAATATTTGATCTTATATTTCTGCTCTGAACAGAAATATATGAAACTTTTATAAGAATATTCAATGATCCTTCAAATACCATAATTTGTGTTATATTTACGTTAATTTTGAGACCCATGTTCTTCATGCTTGTATTCAATTTGCTCAAAATTCTTCGCAAGTCTTGGATTAACTCTGCCATAACAACCTTATCATCTGCGAACGCTAACCCACGTACCCTCACTGTTTGAAAACTTGTATAGAATTTAAATTTTATGCTTTATAGTTTTACTATTTGAGCATTTGTCTATTGGTTGAATTATTCGAACATTTTGATCAGGAATCCCAAACAAAATTGATATAACTACTCCGGATGTTTGCATTAAAATTTTGGAATGATTAATGTTTTTATAGTAATTTTTTATACCTCCTTTTTTCAATAATTTTTAATTTTCGGAAACTTTTTTTCGGTAAATTTATGTCATCCCATTGTAATAAATTATGCGTGGATTTTTAATGCACATCATGAATTAAACTAAATTCTAGTTGAATCCTGACCAGGTTGAGCAATCTGCGCAACCCGCAAATATTCTGCAATTGAAAAATATATTTTATCTAATATTTCTACTCTGATCAGTAATATATAAATCCTATATAAGAGACAATATTTATTAATTGTAGAATAGAAAACAAATATCAATCTTTTGTCACAATCTAAACAATATTGCCAAGTGCTTCAAATGTGTATATTTTTTGGAATTTTTATTTTTCATCTGTACGAAAATCTATAAATTATTTTAAAAGTTTTTTGGTGATTTTTGGAAACTTTTTTATGTTGAAAATGTAACATAAATCTCTGCAAAAAATATGGAAGCAGAAATTTGTACCTATAATAATTGGCAAGACTTTTTTACTTGATTTCAAATTGATAAGGTCCGTAGGGATACATTGTCTCTAACTTCCGATACAGAGGGTGATGTCAGTGACTTCTTCCCTGACCGAGTTATGAAACGTCGGGGTATTTCCGGTTTTGAGAATGTCGGATAGTTGTCAAGTTATTAACGACAAACTTTGTTTATCACATTAATTTTATCGTAAACAGTAAATGTAATTATATTAGTTAGCATTTTAAATACCTGCTCATTATCGTTTATAACTATAGTTATCAACGAAAATCCTCAGTTAAGAAAAAATACATCTATTTCATTAAATGTCTTGCACGAAATAAAACGTTTTTTACTCTCGTAACATTTTCTCGTACGACAAGCCATCATTTATCCACTGCCATATAAACAATATATTTTTCATAAATCTACGCTCCCCTACAAGCCACAATTTTTAAGTTATCAAAAAATATGCTGTCACAATGATAAGTGGTTTTAAAAATATTTAACTCACTGCCTATTGTGCTCAAACTTATTAATGTTACGTAATCTGAAAAGTGCATATCAAGCTCAGTAGAGTAATGATAATAACATAAAGGTAAAAAGTGAACACTGAGTTAAGGTTAAGACGCTCGCGGTTCGATGAAATATCGAACTTGACACATGTGCCAAAATCTTTTTAATGTTGACGAGCGAAAGAAATAATAGAACTGCACAAGTTCGAAAATAAATACAAAGAAAAAAAATTTATTGAGGTTGAACCAATTATGTTAACTGAGGGTTTTTGTCAATAGCAATAGATAAAAAATAAGGAGCAGGTATTGCAAATAATAAACAAAATAATTATATTGTTTCCCTAGTGGACCGCGTGAACAGAACGGTTACGCTATATTGCCTGACCGCTAAGTGACCAAATAACGACAATTCATTTAATTGGAATCGCTAGAGCATATTTTCATTATTTTTCACATTTATTCAAAATTTTACTTAGAACTCACAATTCTTTTCATCTTTTCCACATTCATATTTATGTATTTGTATTGTGTTGAAAAATTAAGATTCAAAAGCTGTGTGTAGCTGCCTGACGTGCAATATTGTGCGTTGGGTTGCCGCACACAGTTTTTAATTTGTAATTTTGTAACACATAAATAAATAGAGATAAATAGATTTATAAACAAAATTTTGAGTTATGTGTGAAATTGTTAATAATTGTGAAAAAGGATTAAAATATACTCTAGCGGGCCAAGTGAACGGATAGGTCTCCTCTATGTGGTCACTTTCCGGTCACGCAATTGCGTAAGCGTTCTCTTCACGAGGTCTGATAGGGTTGCGATAAAATTAAAGTCATAAAAAAAGGTTATCACCAATAACTTCGAAATTTTATCTTGTAGTGAGGTGTAGATTATTGAAAAATATATTTATTCTAATGCTGTGAATAAATAATGACTCGTCGTACTAGAAAATGTTATGAGAGACAAAAGTTTTATTTTGCGCCAAAGATGATTTAAAAAATTTCTGAGATTTTACTGAGAACTCAAGATTTTATTTAATCTTATTACACATTTATATGTATGTATTTGTATTTATTCATGTGTTAAAAAATTAAGATGCAGAAACTGTGTTGGGCAACCTAACGTGCGATATTGTGTGTTGGGTTACCGCGCACAGATTTTAATTTATAATTTTTTAACATATGAATAAATACAAAGAAAAAAAGCGTTAATTTATATCTGAAATTGGGAAGAAATGTGAGAAAGAACGAAAATATGCCACTAGGGTTGCGATAAACTTAAAATTACAAAAAAAATTATCGCAAATTACTGAAAAATATTGCTTGTAATGGGGCGTAGATTTATGAAAAATATGTTGTTTACAAGGCTGTGAAATAATAATGGCTCACTGTACGCGAAAATGTTACAAGAGTAAAAAGTTTTTATTCTATATGAGCTTTTATTTATAATAAGTTATAAACAATAGAGCAAGAAAGTTTGTGAAAAATAGACAATTTTATAATTGGTATATATAGGTTTCGCAACTGTTTTAGGAAAAATTATGATGATGGTTGGCCTGGATGATTTTTTATTAACAAATGAAAATTTAGATGATTTTCCATTGATGATAGCAATTTTTTAACAATAATTCACGGAGAAAAGTTGTAATTCGACTGGAAGATTTCTTTTTTTTTTCAAGAGATCTAACCTCGATACAGACAATGTACAAATGATATTTTTCGGAAACATTGACATTTGATATTTTTTCAAACAACTTTTAATAAAATTAACACATACTGCCTTTCATTTATGCCCAAAAAACGGGTACTTTTATAACCTTTCATAAAAGAAAATACATTTTTATACTCCTATATGTACGTGTCTTGGTTCGTAGTTTAGGACGCACGTGATGTTTCTTTTTGTGTAGAGATGCTAAAAATGCTTTTGTAAATTTTTTTGTTAATAAATAATGAAATTGTTAAGAAACTTGTTTAAAAAAACTGATTGGAATTTCTATATCTTTAAAAATAAACTATTAAAAATAATTATCAAAATTACATATATTTAATATATTAAAATTAAAAAAATTAAACTGTTCTTATGCAAATTTACTTATTTGGTAAAAAAAAAACTTTTTTTTTAAAATCATATTTTCAGGTTGAAAATTCAACTGGTTTGTAGATAATTAATTTTTTTCACTTCAAAATTTAACAACTTCGTTAAAGATTGATATGTTTTATTGAAAATTCGTCTGTTTGGTATAATCTTAATATTCTTGGTTGAAAATGCATTCTTGCTGGCTAAAAATGTAAATGTTCGGCTGCAAATTAATCTTTTTTAGTGGAGAAAAAATTAGTAGAAAAATCATATTTTAGGGTGTATTTTGTTGAAAAATAGTCTTTTTTGGTTAAAATTTAACTTTTTGGTTTAAAATTCACCTTTTTTGGTAAAAATTCCATTCCTTGGTTAAAAGTTGAATAACTTTGTTGGAAATTTATTTTTTTAAGATTCAATTCTTTGGTTTAAAATTTAATGTTTTTTGAAAATTCGTTTTCTTGGGAGGAAAAAACTTATTTTTCTATCTAAAAATTGAATTATTCCATTTTTATTGGAAATTTATCCTTCGTAAGTTGAAAATCCAATTGTAAATTAAATTTTTATTCAAAAAATTTATCGTTTTGCTTGAAAATTTAACTATTTCTTTTTTTGTAATTCAAGTGGTTAAAAATTCGTCTTTTGGTAGAAAATTCATCGTTAATGGTAAAAAAACTGTTTTTCGTTGACTTTTAATCTTTTTATTTTAAAAATTCGACCAGTTGATTTAAAATGCATCTTTGTAGATTGAAAATTCAAGAACCTTGATAAAGACATCTTTTTTTATCAACAATTTAACTGTTTTGTTAAGAACTCGTCCCTTAGATTAGATTTTCATTTTTTATGGTAGAAAAGTCATATTTTCTAGTTGAAAATTAATCTGACTTCGAAACAATTCATATTGTTTTGCTTGAAATTTTAACCATTTGGTTGAAAGCTCAACTATTTTTTTTTAAATTCATCTTATTTGCTTGGGAGTTCAACTATTTGGTTCAACGATGTGGGTGGGGGAGGGGTATAAAAACGTTCCAAATTATTATAAAGTTTCAAACTGGCATGCATGTACTAATAAACTGTCAATAATTATAAATAAATAATAAATATTTTGAAACTTGTTTTAAAAAGCAAACTGTCCCTTTTATGATCGAGGAAATACCAGTTTTTAAATTCTTCAGCGAAGAACATTGCTGAAAGAATACAGTAATTTATTTTCCCTTTTTTATGGAAATATTGCTTGCTCGAGGATATTTTCTTCTACAGGTCTAATAAGAATTTTTATTGGTGGGTTGAACATTCGAAAATCGATTTTTGGCGCCACCCTAATGTAATGTAGTAATATACACATGATCGAAGCAATAAAATCCCCATACGGATAGACTTTATTTCCTGCTGATAAGGAAGACCCAAACGACTTGGGCTTTTGACAATCCGAAGGGAAGTAATCGCTGAGGATTTACTGTTACATCAACGTTAGGGAGGAGTGCAAAAAAAAACTAAAAATAATCGGCTGAAATTGGTAACCGAAAATTGATACAGGTTCTGAAAATATTAAAACTCTATACATTTTTTTTCTATTAAAATAATTTTTTCCCCAACTTGAATAACAATAATTTTCTTTTTAGATAAAAAGTAAAATATCAGTAGGGGAAGACCGAATAACATTTTCATTTTTTTCAACAAATACAAAAATAATCAAAAAAATTTTGTTTCATATCTGATCTTTTTTTCTATGTTTCGGTTTATCCATGGAATTATAATCACTTTAGGGATCGTCTATAAACTACATTAACACGTTTCATGATGCTGAATTTGAAAGAATTCCTCTCTTTTTCTCTGTTTTTTGTTTAAATGCGAACTAAATTAATAGAACCCAACAAGAAAACTGAAATATTTTTGTTTAAAAAGTCTTATATTTTTGGGTCACAATTCATCTGGCTTGAAAATGAAACTATCTTGTTAAAAAGTTTTCTTTTTGGTCAGAAATTCAGCTACTTAGTTGAAAGTTGAACTAATTAATCGAAAGTTCATTTTTTATATTGTAAGTAAAATATATTCAAAAATACTGATTCGAAAGGTAATGAAAATAATCAAGAAAAATATATGAGAAGTCCAAAGTGGATTTATTCCAGGAAGATCATATACGGATCAAATATTTAGCTTCAGACAGATCACAGAAAAAAGTTTGAGATTAGAGAAAAAAGTTTTCTACTTATTTGTTGACCTAGAAAAAGCGTTTGACAAGATGGTTAGAAGTAAATTGCGGGAAATCCTGAAAGAGTACGGAATAAATGCTTATGAAATTCCACGCCTAGTGGTACTTACCACATACTTTTTTGACCTTCTGAAAATAATACAGCACGTGAGAAGTTTAAAAACGAAATTCGAGATTTACTCCAATTTTCTTCCTCAACTTAAACTTTTACCACGACCTAGGGAACTTTTTTCAAAAACTTCAAAATTATACCACATTGAGCCTGAAATCTTATCTTTAATTCGAGCCAAGAAAAATTAAAAAATCTTCATGGGTACCCGAGGTATGATTAAAAATTTCAATCGTATGTAATTGTGTCTATCGTGAGAAATTATTGAGCTCAGATACGATTCTAGTTGAAAATTCATCATTTTAATAGAAAAGTAAGTTTGAAAATTTATCCTTTTAGATTGGAAATGCAACTTTTTGGATCTAAATTAATCTGTCTTGTTTGAAGATTCCACAATTCAATAGGGAATTAAACTATTCAGCTAAAAATTAACTTTTTACGTACAATTAAACTGTGCTCATGAAAATTTAACTTCTTGGTAGAAAATAATTTTTTCGTTAAAAAATCATATTTTTAGATTAAAAATTTAACCGGTTTGTAGACAATTCGTCTTTTTAGCTGTAAAATTTAACAGTTTTGTTGAAAATTGCAGTATTTAGTTGAAAATTCGTGTTTTTCAATAGAACATGCACCTTCTTGCTGGAAAATTGATCTTTTTGCTTAAAAATGCATTCATTTGGTTAAAAATTCCACTACTTCTTTGAAAGTTCAACTATAGTTTGTTAAAAATTGATATTTTTTATGATTCAGCTCCTCGGTTGAAAATTTAACTACATATTACATTTTTAGAAAATTATTCCTCTGGGTTAAAAATTCATCTCTTTTGTTC
>CAKNWT010092806.1:0-10496 GCA_932066315.1 Andricus coriarius | reverse complement strand
TAGATTGAAAATGGCAGATATCTGAAATCACCTATGCACGTATTTTTTTTCTTGAAGATAGAAGAGGAAAGAAAACATTAGGAAAATATTTTTATTCGTTTCAACCACATCAGCAGCTGGATCCTGCTACAATCGTAAATAAGTATAAAAACATGACTAAATTGTAAATCAGTATAAAAACACATCATGGAAGCAACATAAGTATTTCATGATGCGTAGGAATAAAAACGAATTGAGAAATGGATAATTCTTCAAAAATTGTATACGCTATGCAACAAGATCCTGAATTCTCTTAGGACCTTGAATATGACACAATGACCAGTAGAAGTTTCCATTTCAGCAAGTTCTCAGTCACATGGTTCTTCCCAGACTTTCTTTTGGGCTGGTTGTGGAATATAGGTAGGTTGCTTAATCTGAGGCTGGGTGTATTTTATCTGCGGAATTTTGATCTGATGAGATTGTGGGAGTGGAGAGTATTTTATAGCAGCATTTGAATCACAGGGAGAAGGACACGGTTGTTGCCATCCAGATGATTGTGGCTTTTGCCAACCAGATGACTGGGGTTGCTGCCAAACAGATGATTGATGTTGTTGCAAAGCAGACGATTGTGGTATTTGCCATCCAGATGATTGGGGTTGATGCCAACCAGATGATTGAGGCTGTTGCCAACCAGACGACTGTGGTTTTCGCACAACAGATGCCTGTGGTTGCCACCCTGATGTATACTTTGGCTCTTGATAGCCAGTTAATTCTGGCAATTTCTGTTTTTGCCAGCCAGATGATTGGGACTGCTGCCATCCAGATGATTGGGGCTGCTGCCATCCAGATGACTGGGGTGCCTGCCAACCAGATAATAGTGGTTGTGGCCACACAGATGACTGCGGTTTCTGCCAACCAGTTGACTGCGGTATCTGCCAACCAGATGATTGTGGTTTCTGCCATCCAGTTGACTGAGGTTGCTGCCAACTAGATAGTTGTGGCTGTTGCCAGCCAGAAGACTGCGGTTTTTGCCAACCAGTTGTCTGTGGCATCTGCCAAGCAGATGACTGAGGTTTCTGCCATCCAGTTGACTGTTGCTGCCATCCAGAAGACTGCGGTTTTTGCCAAACTGATGATTGAGGTTTCTGCCAACCAGTTGACGGTTGCTGCCATCCAGATGACTGCGGTTGCCATTGAGTTGTTTTTTGCTGCTGCCACCCAGATGACTTCGGTTGCCATCCAGTTGTTTTCTGTTGCTCCCACCCATTCGACTGTGGTTGCTGCCATCCAGATAATTGAGGTTTCACGTAGGAGACGGTTTGCTTTGAAACAGATGAATTACATTGGCTATAAGTAGGTCAATGAGCAAATTGCACATTATAAAATGGCCTACTTGAACTTACCTTGTTCGTAGGCTGCCAGAGTTGAGAGTTTTGTTCCGGAGGACAAGGTGTCGTGTGAGTAGCATATCTTTTCGATTTAGCTGATTCTTCTTCTTTTTCTATCTGCTCCTTTTTTACGGCCGCTGAGTAGATGCCCGATAGACACAGTAAAACTAGAATCTAAATCCATGAAGTAATACATTAATGATAATGGTCGCTTCGGATCTGAATGTAGTTGCAATTTTCATTTTAGTAGTTAGGTAGTTTTCAATTTTTTTTCAAATTTAACGACTTATGACTTAGAGTGGAACGATTAGATAAAGTTCAATATGAAATTCAAAGTGATTTTAAGTGTCATCAGAATGAAAAAATCAATTTTAATGGGTGACTACTTTCAAATTTATTTCTAGCGAAAAAAGTGTATGAAATTTGAGTGACTTGTTGTTACGGGGAACTCCATTAGGATGCTGCTCTTCCGTTTATTCGCTTTATTAACTCTTGCATTATCTTCAGTCAACCTGAATCTACGTGATAATTAAAATCATTACAATTGTAAATTCTATTATGGAGAATTTCTATAATAAGATCTATTTTCATTTTTATAAATTACTCACAATGCTTATTATTGTACGCAAATGGTTACTTTTATCTCAGTAAATTTTTTAGCCATTCATCTTTTTTAAATAAGCATTGAATTTCTATTCAAATGGGGAAAAATAAATATGGTTTAATAGTTAAAGCTGTTTGTCAAAAAGGGGTCTACATAGTATTTTGGTCAAAATGAAACTAGGTACGCAAAATTAATTTATCACATGTCTCTAATGAATTTTACAATGAAAAGTATTTAAATACTCTGTAATGAATTTTAAAATTGATACAAGGTATAATTTAAAAATGCCCGCTGATATTAAATAAACAGAACACCCTGCAGTAAAGAGAAATGAGAAGCTAAATCATAAGATGTATCTTATTGTCGAAAACGGACCTGAGTTTCATAAAAACAAGCACAAAATTTCGACACACGTTACTTAGTAAACAGGATAAAATAAGGTTAAGAGGTTTCATATATTTTTTTTCAAATTATGAGTAAAAGGTAGAAAAAAGTAGAGGAAAATTATTCAGAAATAAAGATTACGGGAAGCTACTGTCAGTTTTCTGAAAAGGTATATAGAATATGCATCGTGGGTACAAGGAATCTTAGCAGACAAACTAAATAGATATTTTTTCCATCACATGAATTTTTTCAGTTTGGTGAGCAAATCAAGCTGAAAATTCTGTGAATACGATATATTAAAGTTATATAGCCTCATTTTAAAGTATGTGTCTGATGAATATGTATTATATATAGTATATAATATCTAGGTGTTAATATAAATTAAGGTTAGTTCTTTTTTTATATTTACAACATAAATTTCTTGTAATGTTTTTTTTAGGATTTCTTTTATTCACTACTGTATTCATTAATTTATAATAAGAACAAGTATTAGTTTTAATTTAGAAAATCCTTGTAATGATTTCGTATCAAAAGAAAAGTGTAGCTCTAGTAGCAAATTTTTAAAATCCAACAATAGAATGTCCCTTCAATATCAGAATTGTTTCTCAAGAGAATCATTTCAAGAAACGCACCAAAGATTAGAATGTTTAAATGGTAACTGAAAATTATTTTATATTTTGCTCACTGCAGGCAATAAAATACAACTCTATTTCAACGTAAGTTCATCTGCTACTTTGAGGACGATGCTCTTGTTTTATATATGAGAATTGTTTTAAAATATTGAAGCACAAAATCATAGTTCACTACTACTATAAATTGAAGCTAACAATAATGCACTATAAAACCAGCGACAAGAGTAATAGGTAGTAAAATCCATATTGCCTTTAGAATAATTCACTCACCGACGATCTGAACATGATTGAGAACTAAATTTTATTTTTCATCAAAAGAATGATAGGACCCGACGCTCGGGCGAAACTAGAAGTACCTAGAGTGTGTCTCTCAGTTTTATAAACTTTTGCTCCATTTGGATAGAGCAAGTTTCTCATTAAGTAGAGTCGATCGATGCCAAATGAAATTCCCTTACGGGGTATAAAAAGTGGTCGCAAAAGTGATGCAACGGTCGCGCCCAGATATTTCCTGAATAAATGCACTTAGTTCTGTAAGAGTCCACACTGGGTTTTAGAGCAACATGCGTGGTTTCAGGTGTTCTTGGATATGATGAAGGACCTGCCTCGAAAATGGACAGAAATCCACGACTTGTTTTTTTCTGGCATATTCGGAACGGTATTTTTGTTTGTTATAACTTAAGAAATCGCTTAATTAAAACAAATGAGATTTTGATAGAGGCAGCATAAAAATATCTATATTCCAACAATAATAAGAAATTATTGTTGAAAATGTTAACAAATATAGTAAAACTCATTTTGAAATAGAAAGTAACAGTAAACAAATTGTTTTCATTAACTGCTTTTTTTAATTAGCATAATCTTTCTTTCTTGAAAAAATTTATTTAATAATGAAGATATTAAAAAATATGACAACTTCTTTGAAGTTCTTTAGCATCACTAAGAACCGAAATTAATTCTAGAAGATCCTGTTTTGATAGCTGCAGAAGAAATCGGGTGTTTCTTAAATTTTTTGCAAGATTCATTCGAGACTACTTAACGTATGATAAACCATTAATTTGCGCACAAAAAACTTCTTGGTTATAAGTTAATTTAGAAAATTTTTGTCTCCCTCTATATAATTTTGAGCAAATACCTAATTTCGAACTTCCTTGCAAGAACATATTGATAGAAGGCATAATAATTTAACTGTATAGACTAATTACATTTAATTGTAGAAATATTTCAAAACTCTCTATAGACTTTCAACGAGAATTCAAATTGCAGCATTTACAATCAGATGACTAATACTTTTTGCAACTTCTAGCCTTAATTTTTCACCCCCAAGTATAAGTTCCACAAAAATTCCATTGAACGTTCTGGAGAGAAAAATATTTATGTTTTTATTCAAATTTTATAAATTTCACGTGATTCTAAATTTGAATCCTTTAAAATATATTAATGTCAAATTCAAAGCTTTAAAGAATACGGAACAAACCGAAAGTCGTTTCTTGAAATTATTCCAAACAATTAATAGCAATGTCGAAATAAGCATAGTAAAATAATAAACTATTTTTTGAAGACTGAAAATAGAAGATTTTCAAAAATTAAAACTTTTCAGTGCAATACAAAAGCGTTTAGCACGGAAAGTTTTGAAACGACAAGCAATTTTTTCACCATAAAACGTAAAGAATCATTCTAATGCTCTAAATTACTTTGTAATTTTAAAGGGCAACCCCAATTTTTTATCACAGATTCAGATTCTCCTTTATGAAATTAGTAAGTTTTATTCGAAAATTTTTTTCTCGATTCGCGAAACCCCCCTATCCGGCCTCCTGGGGGGTGGGGTGGAGTACATTTGTTCAAACTCGCTTTCCCCCCTCAAAAATAAAAAGTTTTTATTACGGAAATTGTTTTCATAGAATGCGTATTTTTTGAGATCTTTCGATGTGTCAAGTTAAAAAAACACCCAGTATTCTTTAATAGCTCTGAAAAATTCTTCAGGTGTGGATCAACTTATTATAATCGCAGGACAAATGGGTAATAAACATCTCATGATATGAAGCATCCCTGCCATATAGTTCATAAGTGATGAAAATAATTAAATTACTCTATCTTCCATGCCAAACTTAGTGCTTTTTAGTGCAATTTCATTGCTTTGGCTAAGGATGCGCAAAATTCGTATAAAAGCTTATACTATAACACATTAATTTAATTGCTTAATAAAATTAAGGTGTTATAATATAAGCTTTTATACGAATGTTGCACTTCCTTAGACAAAGCAATGATTCCCGAAGAAAATAAAATCGAAGAATAATCATCGGGATTTGTAGGCCTGCATTTAAATTTTTCAACTCCCTCCGCAGTTTGCTCCATCATGATTCTAATCCAGGGACTTTGCTGAAAACAATGATCCTGGCAACGATATTTTTTCCCAGATTAAATTTTGAAAAATTCTGCCTGCTCTTACATTGGTAAATATAATTTTTGGTTTCACAAGACTAATTGAATATTTTGCTCTAGCTAAAAATTTGAATGACAATATTTTCTTCAGAGCAATTGGCGTTTTCTATTAATATTCTAAGAAATTATTAGCAAATAGTCAAACATTCTGATTTATAACAGGCGTTTTTTGCAATAGATTATAAAATATATATTTTATCAATATTGTTGCATGCACCGCATACATAACAGGAGACTAGTCCTAATATCCAGGATTTGAAATCGTTCGCGCTACTCTGTCTTTTTTAGCCATAAAGCACAGCGAATACTGTAATTGGCTAATTTTCCGTATTTACAGGTTTCTCCTATCTGAGAATCAATCTGTGATGATAAGAATAATAAAATAAAATGATGAATTTGATTTAATTCGAAATTCTGTACATCTTACGTTCATAAACTTGTTTTTACCAAAATTCTTTTATTCAATTATCATCGTTTTCATATCACTTTTTTCAAACTTCAAGTAATAATTTTACTCAATATTATAATGATAAATTTGAGTATCTCTAACCTTTTCCCCGAAAGCTGGATCATTCTTAACACTTAAAAAACATAATAAAATAATGTTCATTATCTTTTGGTATAGATGATACTAACATACATATTTGTTTGAACATTCCAGTTGCAAAATGTTATTAAATTTTTCATCAATATTATAATTATCTAAATATTTTCAATTCTTAATATTTATTCTAAAAAGAGCCTAAATTACATTTTTCTATTATTAAAACTTATTGGCATTATTTATTGTTTATATATTTCTATCTAAGGTATAGTATATAGGCCAATACAAGTCAGGAATATCGGGATCTACAAGTAGTAGTTCGATTTTAATAATCGCAATAATCTTCTTCTACAATTTTTCCCCTGCTATCATTGGCAACATAATTTAAGCTCAAAATTTATCTTATATATTACTGTAATTTCACAACGTTTTTTTTTAAATCGAATGCCCTTTTGCAGAATCTGATATTCCTGCTATTTTACTTTATGTAGAGTTCAAAGCTGATAAAACTCGTCTATTTTACTTGTTTATGAAACCTATTCAGAAACTGGCTTATTGAAATTATGACACTGTAGAAACTAGGAATCGATATGGAAATAAATTCGATATTAACAAACTACACTACAAAATCCACAATTGTTTTAAAATTTTATAAATTGCATTTTTTTAAATCACTAGTAATCACTTAGAATAGCTGCTTTTAGCTATAACGTAGTGTACTTTCATACCACCTAAACAACAGAAAACGAGCCAATTATTTTTCGATTAACCTTGTGTCATTTTTTAGCCAAAGCCAGAGTGCCTAACCAGAGTCCAGACTGCGCAGCAATATCACTGCCTCGAAAGTGCCCAGCCGCAGCAGTAACACCGTCGCCCCGAGATTTCCGAGCCAGGTTCTACGCAGCCCAGAGAAAACCAGTGTCAATCATGCAGTCGAGACATCTTTTATGTATTACATAGTGTACTTTTATGCCGAGCTAGGTTCTGCGCAGCGCAGGGGAAACCGCTGTGAATCGTCCAGAATAACCATTCTTTATGCATAACATTATGTATTTTTAACCAATTAAACTACAAAAACGCGCAAAGTATTCTTGGCTTAAACTTGTGTCATTTTCCAAGCTAAGCGAGAGTGCCGAAGCAGAGTCTAGGAAGCGCAGTAACATCGTTGCCCCGAGAGTCTCGAGCCAGAGTTTACGAAGCGCACAAACATAATCGCCCATGAGTACTGAGCCAGAGTCTACGCGGCGTAGTGGGATTTAATTTGAACCAGTGGGCCACTGAAAACCATCCAGGACAGCCAGCATCCAACAGATGAGGTAATTTGAATTTATCTGATCAAAACGACAAAAAATGCACAAAATTCTTATTCGAATAAACTTGTATCATTTTTTAGAGATAGCTATAGAACCGAGCCAGAGTCTAGAGAGGGCAGTTTTATCGTCGCCCCGACAGTGCTGATCCATAGTCAGAGCGGTAAAACCTTCGCCAGGTTCTACGCAGTGCAGTGATAATAATCACTGGCAGTCATTCAGCAATGCCCTCATTTAGGTAAGACGTAGTGTATACTTATTCCATTATAGTAACAAAAAACGTGGAAATTATACTTCGATTAAACTTTTGTAATGTTTAAGCCAAACCCAGAGTGCCGAGCCGGAGTCTAGGGAGAAAAGTATAATCGACACCTCGAGAATATGGAGCCAGATTAGTAACAGGGCCGCCCCGAGATTGCCGATCAAGATTCTAGGCAGCTCAAAGGAATCCAGTGCCACTCATGCAGATTATACATAATTTGGGTATGACATAATTTTATCCCATTGAAATGAAAAAATGCTCGAAGTATCGTTTGTAACACAGTATCATCAACGCCTCTTGTATCATTATCATCGAAACGGCCGCGAAGGAGATTCTCTCTTCCACTCTTGACTCCTGGATCACCCAGAGCCTGCAGCACAACCAAGTAAAAGTGTGCTAGTAGCCTGATCATCTGAGATACACAAGAAACGGATCGCAATTAAACTAAATAGGACTGTCACTTCGAAGGTCATTAGGAATAGCAATAAGGTGAATCTTGACGAGGAAAGTAAAAAAAAATTTACTATAAAAACTGGACTGCGCGTCGTCGTTCGAAAAACGGACGACGGTCAATTCAACGAGGAATCACAACGTCAGATACTGATTTGGCCATGTGACACAGCACGGGTTATTTTGATAGGTTTTTACCCGTAGAATACGAGTCAAAAATAAAACATGTTCCAATACGTCAAGAGTTTGAAAAAACGGCGTCGAAATGTAAAAAAAAAAAACAAGTTTTTAACACAATTTGAAGCCTGGTTAAAGAATAATGCGACGAGACAGAATGTTCAATGGAGGCTCAAATGAAAGCTTGAATTTAAAATTCAAAAACTGTTAGGCAAAAAACTCTATGCTAATAATTTGCTGTGGTGCAGCATAGGTTTTTCAGCCGGGTGCGCGTCAATCTTGCTTCCCCGTTTCACAAGGGGGCAATACATAGTCCTCTGAAACCTTGTACCCCGTTCTTCAAAGTTCGGTTCTTTGTCAACTCTATAAAAAAGATTTGGTTTTCTGCAAAAAGTAATATTAAAATTTTCCAAATTTTTTTGTTGCGTCCTTAATTGAATGTAACGTCTTGTTTTATGCACGGAAATAATTGCACAATTATGCTGATCAGGTTACTGAGATTCTACATATACCTCTAAAAGCAACGCATAGACATTGGAAAATAGTAATTGTTTCAGATGTTATTTAAAATTTAAGAAAAAAATGCAATTTGCATTATCTTTGCAACATTATTTTAAAAATGTCCAAAATGACGTCATACTGGGCTCAATTTATTCAGAATTTAGATAGCTTTCAGCCTGTTTAAAAAAACTGATGTGAACTTGAAGCTCATAAAATTAATCAATTTCAGGTGCCAAAAATTGACGTCCACATATACTAAATGGCTGTAGTGTATAATATATAAATATTCGACTTGACATAATTATATAAATCTGTAAAAACTTATCTTTTGCCTTATTTAGGAGGTCCAAAAATATACACCTGTAAAAATTCGACCTTCGATTTTTGGCGATAACCCCGCCTCCCCCCCCCCCCTAATTTGTTCGTTTTCCGGAAAAATAAATTCCACAATTGTTTTTTCAGCGTTAACCCGTGCCCTGGGGCTTTTAAAATTAACATGGGGTTTTATGTGGGAAAAGCTGGATTTTCAAAAAAATGGAAAAAAGAAGTACTTGTTATAAGCTTTTTGTGAATTAAAGTAAAGCCACCTCTTGAGGAGTATTTAAGGAATAATTTTCAACCAATAAATCTTTATTTTGAAACCCCCGATCCCCTTTTATTTTGCCCGGAACATCTTCCACAAAATGCGAAAAATAGCAGTTTTCTATTTAATTCATACTAAAGACGGTATTTGTTTGAATTTTTCAACATGAATTATGATTAATCAACGAGTGACCAATTTTCAAGCATTGTTTATATAATTTTAAATTGTTTCGAAAATTTAAATATGTTGAAACAATTTTTTCCTCCCTGTAAATCGTGAAAAGTGATTATCTTTCGGAAAAAATTATACAAATTTCATATATACCCAGAGTAGCAGTTCTTGTTTAACATATTTGGTAATTCTTCACACAATTTTCAATTGTTCAAACAATTTTTTCTTCTTAAAATTGTGAAAAGTTATTGTTTTCTTGAAATAACGATATAATTAAGCAATGTTGAGAGCAATATATTTTTAAAGGATATTTTGTAATTATTTAAACAGTCTGTATTTGTTTCAACAATTTTCTTCACCTGTGAAGCAAGAAAAGTTATTATTTCATGGTATTAATTACACAATTAACGGATGCTGAGAGTAATATTTTTGCTTCTCAAGGATATTTATCCAATATTTAAACAATTTGTATTGTTTTAAACAATTTTTTTATCTGTAAATCGTGAAAAGTCATTCTTTTATGCAATTAATGACACAATTAACGAACGTTAAGAGTAATATTCTTTTGCCTAAAATATTTTGCAATTATTTAAACATTTAATTATCATTCACTTGCGCCTGTTCGTAGGCAAGGTGGAGAAAAGTCTCGTTTTTTCGAACCACTTACACATGTCGCTTAATGTTCAATATTTCCTTATATTAGAGCATATAACCTACACGGAAAAAAGTGAATCGTTAGAAGAACTCTCTAAACCATTAGCTGTAACTATTTTAAATTGACACGCAGCTTTTCGTCGGTGAATTTTGTTCAAGTTACTATTTTGTGTTTTAGTAAGTTAAAGTGACTTCTAAAAAGAGTAGGATGAACAATTACAAATAGTAGGATGCAATGCACCACTTAGTAACCATCACACTCAGCGAGATGAAGTTACTATTCGTGTATAGTGAGCCTTACTTCTGTAAGAGTAACTTCGCCGATTTCGCATTGTAATGCATATATGTATATGTATATATGCACTGTACGTATTCTATACACGATTTATGAATAGATCAGCTCGAAACTTTCGTCAAC
>CAKNWT010092797.1:0-17260 GCA_932066315.1 Andricus coriarius | reverse complement strand
CCAACACCGTAAGAGCGACAAAGATGGTAATAAAGGACTCTTAGGGCTGCATTATGTCTGTAGATGTACGTCGTTCCTGCATGAGTGGGACACCCCGATAGTATGTGTTCCAGGTACTCAGCGTGTGCATGACACGCTCTGCACCTATCGCTCGGAACTTCTTGATATAAAATGCGGTCACGGTATGCTAAGGTGGAAATGACTCCGTCCTGGTATGCGAAAATGAAACCCTTTGTACCTGAATCAAGCCCTGATGATCTGAGGAGAGCAAAAGTTTGCTCCTTCGACAAGGTCTGTTTTTCTACATTTCTGTGAAAATTTCTGTGCATTTTCTTGTCGAGTAGCTCTTGATGGAATTTTTGAACTTCTGCTTTCTGCTCTTCGACTTTCAGAAGTGAAGCATCTAGATGGAGTAATGCACTTTCCTCACTTCTGATGTTAAAATTCAGGCCAAGGGTCTCAGCCGATTGCTCCGCGGCTTTGTAAAGGAACGCTCCTTTGCCAATCATCTCGTGGTTCCTGACCATTTTTAGGAGAGGATCTCTGCCATTGGCTACAATGTAAGCTGTACTCAGAACAATTCGGTTATGAAGACACTGGAGATTCAGAAGTCCGCGTCCGCCTTGACGGCGTGAAATGTATAATCGCGGAACTGACGAATTGATATGCAAGCTTTTATGCATATGCATGATCTTACGTGTGGTGACCTTAAGGGCCTTAAGTTCGTTCTTCGTCCATTGAACCACCCCAAACGAGTAGAGTAGAACCGGGAAGGCAAGCATGTTAGTCGCAGATATCTTGTTCAACGCTGACAGATTGGAAGACCAAATCTGTCGTAGAAGATGCTTGTATTTGCTTCGGAGAGACTCCTTCACTAATGTCACGTCCTGAATGCGGCTTTGAGGCACGCCCAGGTATGTACAGGTCTCTCCAGTGTTAAGATGTCTGATAACTCATATATCCACAAGCTCAGGGTCCCCGGGAACGCCAACAATCTTTCCGTCCTTCAGATGAATTTTGGCACATTTATCCAATCCAAAGTCCATCCCAATCTCTCCTGTGTACTTCCCGCTGATATTTATGGCCGTTTGAAGTTTGCGTCTACCAGAGGCATAGAGCTTCAGGTCATCCATATAAAATACATGAGTGACCTTATGCTCGCGCTGGTTAGTGTCGCTACAGAGGTATCCAGAAGAATTGCGTAGTGCGAGAAATAGAAGCAGAAGTGTGATGCAAAAAAGCAAAGGGTTCATGGTATCGCCCTGAAAGACGCCCCTCTGGAAGGTGACGTTGTTTATTGTCACACGATAAGTTCCAGATGAGATAGTAAATCGAGTTTTCCAAAGAGGCATTAATCTCTCTATGCATCTCACTATGTATGGATGCACCTTCAAGCTTTCCAACAGACAGATGATAAGTCTATGAGAGGTTAAATCGAAAGCTTTCCGGTAGTCAATCCAGGCCATTGACAGGACGTGTTTATGGGCTGCAGTGTCTTTGCAGACACACCTGTCAATTAGCAGGTTCTCTCGACAGCCTGCTACACCTTTCTTGGAGCCACGTTGTTCGTACATCTCACGCCACACAGGCTCAATTCGCCGATCAATTCCGTTGTTCAGGACAGCTGTAAAGATCTTATACAGTGTGTTCAAACAAGTTATTAGCCTGTAATTCTCTGGTTTGGACAATATATATATTCGGTTTTGATTCCTTAGGAATTGAACCGAAGGGCCTATGGCAAAGCCACCGAACGCATCCTCGGGTTGCGGATAGAGGGTCCCTGTACCAAGGGTTTCTGCTGAATATGGCTAAAATAATTAACCAGCTGTCGCGGACAATTCTCCAGGGGTGTTCTCGAAGGAATTAAGTCCCAAGCGGTTGCGTGAAAACCGTTCCGAAAGCTGAATGGCACCTGGGTGAGGTTTCTCGAACGGTGACTTTGGTATACCGAGCGACCTCTAGGAGTATGCAGCCTTTCCCTGCATGCGGGATTCTACAAGGATGGACGAACTCTTTCCCTAGCTACTCATCGGAACAACAATGATAACACCAAACATTGTTGTAGTAAGTGTGGTTCAAAACAATCGAACGCACAGGGCTCCCAACCATGGGTCGGACAACAATGCCGACTAACCTAGTGTTGGGGGAGCCAATTAAGACGGAGTCAATGCGATGGACCGGCAGAATCTCAATACTTTTGGGTGGACGGATCGTCTTAATGACGATCTGCTAGAGGGTTACGATGCCAGTATGGCCCCTGAATGAGAAGGTTACACGGCGCGACTGCATGCTCTGTGGTGCGAGAAATTCCCAGAGCTCTCGTACTTTTCGCGCCTACTCTACTGCAGCCAGAACAAGCCGACAACAGAGAAAGAAAGGCATCACTGAGACCAACCGCGGGCAGATATCCAATAGAGGAAGAGCGATGCTTCAGGACCCGGAGAAACATCAACATCCAGGTTTCTTTTGTGACAGGGTAAATTTAATATGACTGTCACTTCAAGCAGATTCCATATTAAAAACCGATCTACGGAAATATGCAATCGTGACCAAAAGCGAAAGTCACCTCGACCGGGAGCACTCATCAAAAATTGTACCTTCAGATTATTTATCCCTTTCGTACATCTGTTTCCATGTTTACAATCGCCACCTGTGAAAATTGGAGATCAACGACACCACGGAAGCCAGGGATGAGTCGTCAAATCAGAGGTTTAGCAGGAGTCACTAACGCACCATGAATAAAGGACCCATCACCAACCCTTATCTACCCCTCCCACGCCTCGATTTTTCCGATCTCAATACAAAATGGCGGGCCTAAGACAGCCTGGCTGATCAATTTTGCACCTGGCCACGTCCAAGGATTGGAGGAAGTTTCTAACAAACCCTGGAATAATTACCGACGACCCACGTACAACCATCGCATGTAACTAAAAATGGCTGAAATGACTGTTGCGATTTAAAGAACTGAACTGAGATTCCTTGCATCCTTGGCTTCTTTTTTTAGGATTTAGCTTACATTTTGTTGCTTCTTAAATTTGCCGGTTTGATGAGTGATTCCTTTTTTTGGTTTAACTAAGGACCTGGCTGACGCCCAAAAATAAAAACTAAACCGATTCAAGTATACATATGTATATATGTATATGTATGCATGCATACACATATGTATACCTGCGACGTAAACTGCCATTAGCGAGGTGGGAAGTAGCAATAAACCACTCTCCTACTTAAGCCCAAAGATCTGGCTGAACTGGATGACGAGCTTCGTAGAGATTTTTCCGAAAAATGCGACCTCTGGACTATGGCTTGTGGTGTGTATAATGCAGCGAGAGCTCTGCCGAATGCAAACCGTGAAACAAGACCAACGGCTGATCGTAAGACTAAAAGACGAATGTATCAACTCACCGCAAAGATAGGCTGGGCAAGACAGTACGCGTCTCCCATTCACTGTGTAGTTGAATACATAAAATCTGGCAGGAATTTCACTGCGGATCCGTTATCACACACTTTACAAATCAAAGCTGCTGACCACCAAGCAGCATATTGTTGAAAGAATACGGGTACTATCTGACCCTAGGAGAAGTCTAGAGCAGACGGAGAGGTGGGTCAGAAAAAACCAACAGTTTTTCTCGGACCCATCTCGAATCTTCCAAGATCCTCCAGTTACTGTCGACCATCCACCCAAACCAGAGGAGGTCGAAGCATTTTGGAGAGATGTCCAGCATCCACTTAACATTAGAAGTACCAGTATTTTTTGCCACCTTTGGTTACCGCGAGGGGTCAATTGAACACTACCTGCGTTGGGTTTCAAATAATGATTTTAAACAGTTTCTAACGTCAAAAGTTAATGATAGAAGTATGCTATATTAATATTACATCCTTAATATAAGTGGGGAAGAGTAGTGAGTCTTGAAAAAGTACAACAAAGCGGTGAGTATGCAAATAAAATCCTTTATTTGGTGGAAATCACATATTTTGCAGGAGGTAAATATCTTATCTATACCCTGTTAAATAGAAGAGCAGTAATAGTGCTCAGCATTAGAAATATCACACACACGTTATAGAAGCAATATAAATCAGAACTGATTTACCAGCCAAAACGCTATAGAGGTCAAGAGACCCCTGCCGGTAACAGACTATAAAAACTCGATTTTTTTTTAAAGTGCACATGCAATATTTCCGAAAAAATGATCAAATACTCGTATTTATAAATAATTAAAAGTCACAAAACGCCATCTCTCTGCAAGCAACCGCTGCGGAGATTCACCACTTTTAAAATGTAAAGGGGTCAATTGACCCCGCCCGGTACATCTGGTGTCAAGGAAGGTTTAAAGAACATAAATAGCTTCAAGGAGCTGTGAAATGCCCTCATAATACACGAGGAAGAATGCCCACCTATCACTACCGAGGAGGTAGAAAAAGTATTAAAAGGCATGAAGAACAATTCCGCTCCGGGACCAGATGGTATCAAGAACTTCTGGTACAAGAAGTTTACTTAAACCCACCAGCATCTGGCCCGAATCTTCACCTCATATCCAAAGTCGGAAGAGCATATTCCGGAGTGGTTCCTGGAAGGGCGCACAGTAATCCTGCCAAAGATGGGCAACTTAGCTGTCCGGAAGACACTTGTCTGAACATGCTGTATAAGATCTTCACAGCTATCTTAAATGATAGGATTCGAGAGATTGATGCCGCTTTGGAAAACCAGATTTACTATTTCATCTGGAAAACATAGTGTGATAACTATCACCGTCAGCTTTCAGATAGGTGTCTTTCGGGCCAATACCAAGAGCCCACTCCTCTTTTGCCACACATTATTGCCACTATCTTCCGCACTTCGCCATTCCGAAGGGTACTTTTGCGGCAAACCTGGAAATCGAAAGCATCAGGTCACTCATTTATTTTACATGGATGATCTTAAGATTATCTTAATCCCCGAAGACCCTGAGCTCGTCGATAGAAGCGCTATATGAGAACTTAACGCTGAAGAGACCTATACTTACCTGGGCGTCCCACACGACCACATTCAGGAGGTGACATCTATAAAGGATACTCTTCGAAGCAGATAGAAACGTCTCATCTGGCAGATTTGGTCTTCCGAACTGTCGGCGAGGAACAAAGTATCTGCAACGAACATGCTTGCCGTCACGGTAGTACTCTATTCATTTGGAGTGGTTCCATCGACGAAGGACGAGCTCAGATCCCTTGATATCGGATCACGAAAGCTTATGCACATGCAAAAAATCATGCACCTTAAGTCTTCTGTTCCTCGACTCTACATCTCACGCCCGCAAGGTGGTCGCGAAATACTCAATCTTGAATGTGTTCACAACAGGATTATACTGGGTACAGCACATGTATTCGCAAATGGACCAGAACCTCTTCTTAAAATGATCAGGAAGCACGCAGAAGTGGGCAAAGGAGCGTTTCTGTATAAAGCAGCCGAGGAGGCTGCAGATATACTCGGCCTTGACTTCAATATCAGAGGTGAACAAAATGCATCAAATTTTATCCATCTCGAGTGCTCACTCCTAAAGGCCCGGATTTAGAAAGGACACGAGAAAAGCTTCCGCAAACAGCTCCTCGTCATGAGGATAAACGGCATCTTCCACAGAAATGTGGAGGATCAATTTGCTTGGAGGATCAAGTTTGCTTTCCTTAAATCACCCGGATTGAAGTCGGGCATGAAGCGTTTCATGTTAGCATGTCAAGTCGCTGTCATTTCCACTCTAGCATACTGTTGCAACATTTTAAGCCAAGACACTCCAGTTTATAGCTGCAGAGCGTGCCGTGTACACCCCGAGCATCCAGAACACATACTATCTAGTTGTCCAACTCATGCGGGAACGACCTACATGCAAAGGCAGAATGCGTCATACATACACAATGCGTCATGCACAAAAAACGAAAGGCACAATATATCTGGATCTAGACGATGTAAACTGTACGCAGGATAATTCGGTTATAAGACATTGGAGAGATAAAAGTTCGCGACCGCTTTGACGAAGTGGGATGTATAATCTTGGAATGGTCGAATTGATACGCAAGCTCTTCTGCATATGCATGATCTTACGCGTGGCGATATCGAGGGCTGTAAGCTCGTGCCTCGCCCATGGAACTACTCCGAACGAGTAGAGTAGACCGGGACGGCAAGTATGTTAGTCGTAGATACCTTGTTGAACGTTAACAGATTGGAAGACCAAATCTTTCGAAGGATACGTTTCTATCTACTTCGAAAAGACTCCTTCACTAATGCTAGTTCCAGTATATGGCCCTCAGGTACGCCTAGGTATGTATAGGTCTAGGTATGAATCATGGCACAGTTGCCCAATCTAAAGTCAATACCAACCTCTCTTGTGTACCCCTCGACATGAGTGACCTTATGCTCGCGGTAATTTTTCTCACCGCGTGAATCTAGTTGTCCAAAGGGACATCAATCACACTATGCATCTCACTATTTGTGGTGGAACCTTCAAGCTTACCAGCAGACAGATGATAATTCTATGAGAGGATGAATCGAAAGCTTTCCGGTACACAATCCAGGTAATCGAGAAGCAGCGCTGCCTGGTGGAATGCTGCTTCTTTGAAGACGCACCTGTCAATTAGCAGGAGCTCTCGTCAGCCCGCTACACCTTTTTTCGTGCCACCTTGTTCGTACATCTCTTGCCACACAGGCTGAATTCTCCGAACAATCCTGTCGTTCAATTTATTGGCCTGTAGTTCCGTGGGTTAAACAAGTCGCCTTTCTTCGGTAGAAGTACAGTGCGTCCTAACGCCAGCGATTACGGAATGGGCGTCTCCGACTTTAAATATGAGGTGAAATGCGGGCCAAATGTTGGTGTGTCCAAGTAAAATTCTCACACCAGAAGTTCTTGACACCATCTGGTGCTGCAGCGGAGAAGTTCTTCGCGCCCCTAAGTGCTTTTTTTACCTCTTCGGCAGTGATTGATGGACATTCATCTTCAGATGTTATGAGGTTGTTACAAAGCTCCTTGAAGCGGATAATATTCTTAGCGTCAGATAACGTCCGTATTGTGTCAAATGTCGGGCCCTTTCCCTAAATGGCCTACCAGATGTTATGTACTCTATCTCGCCGCAACATAAACTGAGCAATTGATGATTCACAGGTCCGACATCTCCTAGATATCCTCACGAAGTTAGGCACCCATTTCAGCTAGATCTTGGTGCTTAGAAGGAACCTGGATGTTGATGTCGTAATGTATATAATATATGTGTACTATATACCCATTTCACTCTCGGAGACGTGGCCATAGGTGTGATATTCTGCGGTTCTACGAGAAGCCAGGGTCATTTTTATGGATGGCAGTTACACCCAATGGGATGCTGCGGTGGTTTTTTAACCGGTTTAAAAAAATATATAATAGCAAAATAAGCCTGAGTGGTTCAGGCGGTTAAGCGCTCGGACTTCACGTTACAGGTCCGGGGTTCGATCCCTGAGCTGGTACTTCTGGAAATTGTCTATGTACTTTTATTGATATTCTGGTGGTTCGGATCCCACCTTAAGCTGAAAGTCCCCCAATCATGCACTTGGCTACAACCCAGTCCATAGATGGTGTGGTAACAAACCAGGCTTTGCCCAATATGTCACATTGGGCATACTTCTCTTACCAGATCACTTGATTGAATTACAAAAATTCGTCCATGACTAATACTATGTACCGGAACAGTTGCGTGAAAATTTTTCGAAACAGAAAGAAATTGAACTCTAATAAAAATGCCTTTGACATATTGGGCTGTAACCATCTTGAGCTTGAAAGAAAAATGAGTTTCCTCATTTTTTATGAATGTCTTATTATAAAAAATATAATAATAATAACGTCGTTTTACATTCAAAACATCTTTAACTCACCAGGCACTTAACTTAGAACATTACTGATGATGAAAAAAACGGGATCACCCGAGGTAAAGCTTAAACAAATATAATAATAATAACTTTTTGGATGGATGTGTGCTACATTTTAACATCCACTGTTCCACATGTTCAATTTAAACTATTCGTAAATGTTTTTAATTCACTTCATGAATTTACATTGTCAGACTTTTTTTGCTTTTAGAAGTATCTGTTGTGAAAACTATATCAACTTTCCTGTGAAATGAGCCCAAAAATGTAGGCTTATTCCACGTAAAATATCGTGTTCTTGCAACACACTTACAGAAGCAACTATTTACAAAGTATTAATAAGTAAAAGTTTTTCACCCCTCTCTTTGCAGAAACAGCATAAAGTATAATTGAAAAGTTGTATTCGATGGAACTAATAAAATTTTCAATTGTGTCCTTTTTTATGCATCCTACATGCATATGTATTTGTCAAATATCTTTTCGGAAATATTTTTGAGACTAAAACTGTGTGAGAGGAAAAAGGGCCGATAGATAGAAGAGTGTGTCGTCGAGGCGGCGGATTTGCTCATAACTTTCCACGGCTCGGCATACTTTTATCTTTGGCCAGGTATGTAGGAGGTATAGCCAAGCAGGCGGAATCGAAACGTTGCAGACGGAAGGTGCACAACGTGTAAATTCCTGTGTGGTCGGGCTCTCGCGCCAGTCGATTTGAATATCAAAGGCGGCCTAAATCTGACCTATACCACGCTGAATCATGTTACCTATAGGCTTATAAGGGATTTACCAAACACAATTTCGAGGCGCGCGGGATTTAGCTTCTTGTTGACCGAGGCGCTAACATCAGACAAAGGCTTAGCCACAGAAAACTCGCACGACAACAGGTTGCTCGAGTTTTAAATGTGCTCCTTTAGATCAAACACCTACAGGTTCCTGGAAATTGAATCTCGAATATCACAGATAGCGTGGTGTTTAGATGCAGTGGGAATGAAATTCCCACATAATTCAGGCAATACAAGGCTACAAAATAATGAATCCTTAACACTTTCATGGTTTCCACACACATAGAAAAAAGTCTTATAAAGAAGACCAGCCCGACTCAAGTCGGGCCGAGGATAGGTGCATTAAAACTATCCATCACGTACCTTAATTTAGGCTTATTTTTTTGGGGTTGATATTCAAAATAGAGATATAATTTTTGGAAAAGTGCAATAAATTCGCGGATTTCCATAAAGGTCGTTAGTGACGAGTTGCGTGAGTCGCAGAATCCGAAATTGGGGTCTAAATTTTAAAAACTGACCTAAATTTTTAAAATTTTAATTAATAGGTACATTTTCATCCAGATCAATAAAAGAGGGGGGGGGGAGTCGAGTCGCGAAATACGAATTTGGAGTCAAAATTGGTCATTCAGTAAAAGCGAAATCTTGAGTTGTCCAAAAAATTGGCTACAAATTTTATAGAAGAAAAATGGAAATAATTTTCAACATAGGTCTGAAAGCCAGTGAAATATTACGTTGCATACAGAGATTTCAAAACGATTTTGTCTTAGTTGAAAAAATATCGCACAAAACATACAAGCCAAGATGACACCATTTCAGACAGTGTACGAGTATAATACAGTGTATTTTAAATTTTCACTGGATTATAGAAATCGTTCCTGATTGCATTCACGAATTTCAAAACTTCGTGCAATATAAACCGACCTTATATATCATACACAGCAATGTGAACAAGTGGACTGCTATTGAATTCAGGTGTTCAAACGTCATGCACCTATCCCTCAAGATATTTCTTATTACATAACCTCAAAAATATTTTGTATGGAAAGAAGAGAAAAACATATAAATTTATTTTTTAAAGCAGATTCATTATCAGGTGTAAGCTTTTTAAGCGATATGAAATTGCGAGACTTATTAAACAAAAATACATCTGATTTTAAGAAATTCGAAAGACTTTAAGGTTCTTGATTTTGTCTTGGGCAAAGTCTAATCCAACACAATTTTAAGTTATTCTGTATGTCTAGCTCGTGAGAAGAAACCATACACCTCAGGCCTCTGATGGTCATCACTAATCCGCTTGAAATTTTACAGAATGCTTATATTATTAATCTTAATGCAATTTATTATTTTATGCATTAATAAGTTTGTTTACCTGCAATAATTATGTTCTTTGGATGGCGAATCTAAAAATGTGGTCCATTTTTTCCTATCTCCAGCAGTTCACTAGATGCTTGTAGAAAGTAACAGTTTTAATCTTTTTATGGAAAATTTTATATGCTTGTATTTGCTGAGACCGACCGGTTTTTAATTTTTAATTTAAAAATCAGGTATTACAAAATTGCAAGTTTTATCGGTTGTAAAATTTTAATACTTAGCAGATTTCAACTGTTTCATCCCAACCTATCTGAAAGTGGCAGACCCCGCCGATAGTAATAAAACCAATACATAAATTATCCTTTCGTGTCTCAAGACAAGTCTACCTGGCCTTTTCTTCGTACAGCGGCATCAATAAATGCAATCGAAGTCTGTATATTTCCAATGTCTTAATAGTGAGACGGAACCACCAGACATCATGGTCTTGAAGACATATTGGAAACATTCAAGATGAAATCCAGACCAAATATTTTTACCTGGGCTTGGACAAAAAGTGTTTTGGTAAAATTTTAAGTCCTGTGCGTGGAAAAATTTTCAGTTATAAGGTTCGTAATTGATGAGACAATAGACTATCATACGCGCACGCTATTTTGCATTTAAATTATTTTAATTGTTATTTTATTTGAATAAATAATTGCATCATGTGTTTCGGATAATTTTATGGTGTATCATTGTATCATTGAATTATTATAATATTTCTTTAAAGTAAAAGAAAGTACAGACAATGATTATGGAGTCTTGTGTAACATTTTATAATGCACCCAACTAACACAGTTACTAGCCTGAGTGGGCACATGCTTGTAACAAGATTCAGAAAACCAGTCACTAGTGACTTCCCTGATCGTCACCCAGTGACAATATATTTCCCACTCAAAGCAGTAACATGTAACAAAGTGATGTTTGAAAAAATAACGTACAATGACAGATTAACCTCAAAATATACAGCATTTTGGAATAAAAAGTATTAATACTCTTACAAAAACGTTACAATGGGACATAATTAAGTGATTAATAATTTCCGGGAAAATGATATAATATTATAGACTTCCAAGTTGATCAAATAACTTATAAACATATATTTTGTAAATGAAATAGCGAGATTTTTCAGCTGATCCTTTACGAAAACGAAGTGACATATGTCACTTCTAAACTCTAATATGTATTACAGGTTAGAACCAAAAGGTAAATTAATGTAAATAAAAGTGAAATATTGAATTTCAAATAATTAAATAAAATATTTATTTTCTTATACATTTTTAATATACAAAGTGTTATTATTATTCTGTTGAAATTAGAAAGCTGCCTTCCAAAGAAAACTGTAATAGATGTATACGTATTTTTTATTTTGAAAAATTAATTTTATGAAAATATTTCGAAAGATCTCAAAAGATTCCCAAAATTGTCAAAAAAGGATCTGGAAGATTTCAGGGAAATTTTTTCAATATTCTAGAATTTTTGTAATATTTGAGAAGTAGTCAAATCTGTTAAAAAAATATTTAGATGTTTTGAAAAAATTACAAAAGTAATTTACAATATTTTTAAAAAATGTTGTTTGGAAACATAATTCTATAGAAATGATTAAAAATATTTTAAAGCAAAAACTAATTTTTATGTATAAATAAAAATGTAACAGTAATTCAATCAATAATTAATAATTACTTGAAACTACTTAGAATATGATGTAATTTCTCATTTTGCAGTATAAATGCATTTTATTAATATTTTGTTAATTTAAACGTGTTAATAGCTTTCATTTCAAACCGTGCAAGAGAGACCGAACAAATGAGTATTATCGGTTTGTTTTTCAAGTCATATAAATATAATTTTCCCAAGATTCTTGAGAAAGTTCAAAAATATTTTTGAAGATTTCAGATGTATTGAAAAAAATCTAGATAATTTGAATGAAATTTTTTTTCACTACATTTTCAGAAATCTTTGCAAATTTTAAAATATGTCTAATCTCTTCGGAACTTCCTGATTATATTTTAAACAGACTTAAATTTTTTTCCAAATTTAAACAAATCTTTCAGAAATAAAAAAATGTCCTTAAAATCTCACAGATTTTTTCCGAATTGTTAGAAACCTTTTGAAATCTGTTAAAATTTTCTTTGAAAACTAATTTTTTAAATTAATCTTTTCAAATTTGGAAATCGTTCAAAATTTTTAAAAATATTTTTAAATATTCTCTGAGAATTAATTTTTTAAAATAAAAAGCATTTGAAATTCTGCTATCAATCTTCAGAAATTTTTTCATTCTGTTCAAAGCTTTCAAAATTCTCAATATTTGAATTATTTTCTAATCTTTTCAAAACTTCTGAACATCTGTTGAGACAATTCGTTTTTCCTAACATTTTTCTAAATTCTGCATAATCAAAAAAAAATTCTTAAAAATTTCCACATTCTTTTTCGACATATTGTGAAAAATTGAAAACTTAAAATAATTCTCTTAAAATAAAACCTAAATGATTTTATTATATCAATACTGCTTAGAAATATCTAGAAATCGATTTTATTTTTTGAATGACTTTTAGTTTAAAATATTACAATTTTAAATCGCTCGATTTTAAATTATTGAGATTCAAAATTTTGTGCTTTTATCAATTACACTGATTTCAAATGTCGGTGTTTAATTTCAAACAGTTTCATTTTGAAACCAGTTTTATTTGGTAAAAATATTATATTGTTGAATGTAGAAACTGGTAAATTTCTCAAATTTAAGGATTATCAAATCTACAATTGTTATGTCCGGGGTTACCCAACAGTATATTTGCTTAACCTATTTTAGGCCTCTTTTCAATTGCCTTTTTTTTACAGCAAGTTTGTTTCTTATACATCTAATTGCAAATTGTTTCTAGAAGTCCTGACGTTATAACTAACCTTCTATATTAATATTTTGATGACTATCAGCTAAATTATTACCAAAAAAAGCTTATGTGTCCGGTACTACCCGACTCTCCCCTATATCAATTTTAACCTTAAAATTTGTAAATAATAAATATTCGTTGTAAATTATTAAAATATTTACGCTTATAGATATTCTGTACCGATTTTTAAACTGAACCATGTTTCTGTCTAATTTAGATTATTTGACCAATAATTTCAATTTAAAAAACCTATGTACTACAAGCAAAGATTAAACATGTTTTTCTTATTTATTACAAAAGTAACGTCAAAGTTATTTAATTTTGCACTTCTAAATTGTACGGGGAATCACGGAGCCAATGAATGCTTATTCCTCGCACATGCGCACGAAGTTTAAGATGGCTGCCGGCTGTTACCACCATGTTACTAGTCTAGCAGGTAACGGATGCAAACAAGCCTCCCTCCCTAGTAAACTACGGCTTTTGCTGGAATGAAGATAATTGTAATAATTGAAATAACCCACATAGGCAAGCGTGGGTTAAAGAGCTATCGTATTAGCTTCACGAATAGTTATTTTAAAAAATGAAACAATATTATTTTATTTGCTTTTAAGAATACTACTTTTTTGGGAAATTATCCTACACACAAGGAGATCGCACTGATCAGCTGATCAGTCAAAAATGTAGACTCAATTTCTAGATATTTTCCGTTCCAGTTCTCAGGAGAAGTTTCCCACCACCGAAATTGGGTGAGCTTAGAACAATTATTTTCGGTGAGCCAAGTGGAGCTGGAAAAGGGCGGCTAGGTTTGCCGAAATTTGGTGAACGTTGCGCAAATATTTTCGGTCAGCCTAGATACTTCGTTAAAAGACAGATCTTGTAAATTAAATATTTTGCAATTCCATATTTTTAAAATTCACGAGTTTTCAATTGTAAAGCTTCAAAATTGTATAACTTTGAATTCCAATACAGAGAGCAAACAGGGAAAGGAAGTAAAAAAAGGTTACCAACACGTAGAATGTATTTCATTTATTTTTCTAAATTTATTTAATGTATGTAAGTTTTCACTTTCATAATATACGTAAAATGTATTTTAATCTTCTAAAATAAAACCAAATTATTTGATATTTACCCAGTAAACTTTTTCAAAGGGCTTTATAAATTTTCTAGCGATTTTAAGGAATGTCATCAAATGAGCCCTACTTCAAGTATTTTAGAAAAACCGCGGTCGAGATAAAATATGAGAAAGATCAACCTATTTTCCGTTTTAGGCCAATTTTCGATTCTCAACTTTTACTTTCTGCATGCTTCAGGGAAGTAAATTGAAGAAATTAAAACTTCGCTAAATTGAAGCAATAAACAATTATTTTCATTGAAATATTCTTACTATTGTTACTTTATTTCTTTTTCAAATTTGAACTTTGATTCTGAAATTTTGATTTATTAATAAACTTTTGAACTATTTCCATAAAAATGAAAACATATGTAGATATAATTTTGAAAATTGAATCCAGATACTCATTTCACAACATCACAAACATTTAAGAAAGTTATATAATTGGAATAGAGGTATTTTAAATATAAATAAACTTTTATTAAACAAATTGTAGCAAATATTCAACTACATAAGGGGTAAAATTTGCCAAGTATCCCCGCCTCAAATTTTGTTGTCGCCTATCTTATTCAAACTCCGCCAGATTGTAGTGCTAGTGGACCTCTTTGAATTCTGTGAAGGGGGCGCACCTAGTACTGACTGCTAACTTTCAATTGTACATAACTCCTGATACAGTTATTCAGCTTTACTTTTTTATGATTTTTTCTCTTAAAAAACATCCCCCAACGAAAATGGGATGGAAAGTATTGGTTGAGTTATAGTAAAAGGCCATAAGAGCGCGGGTGCCCCGCGCCAACTAGCCACGGCGCTACTAGGCGTGCTGTAGTCTCAGTGGTTCTAATAATTGATAAAAATGATGTTTCTGCTTAGACGTAACAAAAATTCCATTTTATTCCGACTTTTTGATACTTTCAGAACAATTTAGATATCTCGCGGCCAGAAAAACAATAAATTTCATCTGAAATTATAGATCACCAAAAGAAGAGCAACATGAACATTAAATTGAATAAAAAATCATTTTTTAAGTAACACTGTGAGATGTAAACACCAAAAAGCGCCCCAAAACGTGAGACAAGACTCACGTAAAAAAGAACCCCAAATTGTTAGAGACAAAGAGATTAACGCAAACAAAGTCACCAAAACGTGGGAAATAAGAGGAATTATCAAAAACCATCTCGACATGTAACAGGTGAGCAGAACTATCCACCAAAATTGTTTATAATTTCAATATTAACTATCGTTTTCCTGCAATGGAACCATTTTGATAATTTAATTAAGAAAATATCGAAATCGTTCTCCAGCTACATAAAAGTAAGAATAAAATAAAATATTCGTTACACATTAACAGAAAAATCATTTTTATCAATTATTAGAACCACTGAGTCACTGCAGTACGCCTAGTAGCTCCGTGCCTAGTTGGCGTAAGGCACCCGCGCTTTATGACCTTCTACAACTCAACCAATACTTTCCATCCCATTTTCGGTTTGGGATGTTTTTTAAGAGAAAAAATGAAGCTTTTCTTCAAAACTAATTAAAAAAAAATAAAAAACACCGCATTGAGAGAAAATCACAAAAATGTTTTTCAACATGAAAAGTCAAGGTGAAATAATCTTTTTATCGTTTTATAATTACTTTTATTATAAACCTTGTTAAAATGCCTTTTCAAAACCCACATAAAAGAGTAAAATTGGGTGACTGTATCAGGAGTTATGTACAATGGAAAATTAGAAGTCAGGGTGAATCGGCGAAAATTCGCGACTCTGTATCTTGACAACCCGTTGTAGCAGGTGCGCCGCCTTCACAGAATTTAAAGAGGTCTACTAGCACTGCAATCTGGCCTAGTTTGAATAAGATAGGCGACAACAAAATTTTAGGCGGGGACGCTTGGCAAATTTCACCCCACAACCGTGAAGCAAATAATCAATTTATGATACTTAATTTGAAAAAATTAAAATTCAATGTTTATATTATTTAATATTGTGATCAAAATTAGTCAGCTAATAATTAATTAATCAGTTGAAAACATAAGAAACAATTAAAATAATTTTCATTTAAACATTCAAATAATTTTTGCCTCATATTTCTTTTAAATTTGAACTTTCGTTTCTGAAAATTTGATTTATTGACAACCTTTTAAACTTATTCCAGAAAAAAAACATATGTACATATATTTTTAAAAATTCAATTCAGATACTTGTTTCACAGCATCACTAACATTTAAAGAAATTATATATATTGAATAGAGATATTGTAAACATAAACAAACTTTTATTATATAAATGATAACAAATATTCAACTACATAACCTGCATTTACATAACATAAATAATCAGTTTGTGTCGCTTAATTTGAAAAATTAAAATTCATTCTTTATGTAACCTAATATTGTGAACAAAATTAAGCAGGTAATAATTAATTATTGAGTATAAAGCTTAAGAAGCAATAAACAATTATTTTCATTTAAACATTCAAATGATTTTCATATTATATATTTTTAAATTTGAACTTTAATTTCTGATAAATTGATATATTAATAAACTTTTAACCTATTTCCAGAGAAAATTAAAACGTACAATAAAAATAAAAGTAAAACGTACGTACAATTTTAAAAATTGAGTTCAGGCACTCATTTTACAACACCACTAACAGTTAAAAAACGATAAGATTTCATTAGATGTATTTTTAATGTAAATAAACTTTTATTATACAAATTATATCAAATATCCTACTACTTCACCGTAATGTAAATAATGAATTCATGTTACTTAATTGAAAAAAATTAAAATTCAATCTTTATGTAATTTAATATTATGAACACAATTAATCAGGTAACAATTAATTAATCAGCTTGAAGCATAAAACACATTTATTTTCATTGAAACATTCAATTTTTTTTTCAACTTAAGGTTTAATTTCTGAAAATTGTATTTAATTGTAACCTTATAAAATTTACACCAATCCCAGAAGATTTAAATTTTGTTCGAAAAATAACGGAGCATTAAAATACATTCCAGATACTCATTTCAAAACACCTTAAATTAATATATACAGGGTGTTTTTTTTAACTTGAGACAACGAAATATCTCAAAAAATACGCATCCTACGGAAAAAATGTCTGGAATAAAAACTTTTTATTTTCGAGGGGGAAAAAAGATTTGTTAAAATTTACCCCACCCCCACCCCCACAGGAGGCAGGGGTGGGGGTAACTTTGTAATTTCAAATGGGAACCCCAATTTTTTATCACAGATTCAGATTCTCCTTCATGAAATACATAAG
>CAKNWT010092792.1:0-14584 GCA_932066315.1 Andricus coriarius | reverse complement strand
AAAAATGTTATTAGATTCGAAGAAAACTAGGGGAAAATTTTTATCTCTTTCCAAGCGCACGTACTTTTTAGTTTATTTTTTAATACAATTTGTATACAATCATTGTTCTTTTAAATTCACATAAAAATTTAAAAAAATTTAATATTAAAAAAATTCTTTGGTCAAAATATTTGATTATTTTATTTTTAATAAATAAATAATATTGATAGAAAAACCATTTTTTTAATGCTTAAATTCGGGAATCACATAATTCACGAATTTTTTGCCTTGGATCTTTTCTGTCTGTAATTGTCCAATTCGGTAATATTATAAATTGTTCGGGAATTTTATTATTTGGCAATTTTCAATTTTCCAATTCAAGATTTTTATACATCGATAATTTTATAATTTCGGAAATTTCATTATCAGGAAATTTTCCAAATCGACAATTTAATAGTGTCGGAGATTTCATTTTTCTGAATTTTTCAGTCATCCACTCATCCCTTTCGGAATTTTTTCAGTCTTCCCATACCTTTATACTTTCTCTTAAAATGATGTAATTTTTCAAAATAAAAAGTAAAAATTTAATGTCGAAACCATCAAAAGTATCAATTTTCTTTTAAATTATTTGAGATCTTTTCAAATTATTTTTGAAATTTTTTTCGGAACTTTTAAATATCTTTTAAAGTGATTCCCATATTTCTTAACTTTATTGTAAAATCCTAAAAAAATGACCTCAAAAGCTTCCAGATTTTCTTTGCAATTTTGTAAATCTTTAAAAGTGTTTTGAAATATTTTTAATCATTCTCTTAAAGTTGTCTACTTTTTCGAAATAAAATCTTATTTTAATTCGTCCCGAATTAAAAAATTTAAAAAATAGAAAAATTATACTTATTGTAACATTCAAAGTTTGAATTTATTACTCTGAAATTGTGATGATTCAGTTTCGAATTGTTTAATATTGAAAATTGTTCTGTTTTGTTTAATGTTGAAAATTCCAAATTAAATGGGTTAAAAATGGAATATTTTATACTGAAACAATACTTGAATAAGATTTTGAAATTGAATAAAGGTGTTTATTTATGAGTCTATTAATTTGAAGTGATTTTTAAATTGAACATTGTTTGTGAAGACTCAATCGGAAGTTTACATTTGTGTGATTAGTAAGGCTTTAGAATTAAATTAATTCAAATTTCTACGTTAAAATATGTAAATGATATAATTTTGAACAGATGCAGAATCGTCCTGTAAAATCAATTACTGTTTTTAAAAGCATGCGTTAATTTATATTGACAGCTGATCAGTTTTAAAAGTTTATTTTTTTATTTTCCGGTTATATTATTTTATTAATTTTTCGGTTCTAACTTCCGGGACAATCATTTTATTCATTGAAAGATTCTCTACAAACCTCGTTGGTAATTTTTTATTTTATGAAATGTATGTAAAAATTAGACTATTTTTATTTTTATGAAAAATATTTTTATTCAATAAAATTATTGTAATAAAAGCGTTTTGAAGAGATTTTTTTAAGCTTTCGAGGAATAAATAGTATATTGTGCTACAAGTTGAAAAAGCGAGAGATTTAAAACGAGTGTGAAGTTAGCCACCCTCGCTCCGCTCGGCTGGCTAACTTCACACTCGTTTTAAATCGTCGCTTTTTCAAGGTGTGGGACACGATACTTTTTCTATAATTTGTTTAAAAAGTGCTAGTTTTTGTTCACCTGTGTTTTGTGTAAAAAGAGGGCGATTTTTATTTGATTGAAGCAACAATAACAATGGCAATTATCAAAACCATTGCAATAATATGGCCATAACAATAAGCCGGTAAGAATGTTAGGTTAGAATGCCAATAACCAAATTTCCGATTTTTCGCGATAAAACCAAGCACAGTATTTTCGGAGAAACTGACGGTGTTTTTTTGCTTTTTCCAAGCAATTTCGTCCATATTCATTGAAACGATTAAACCATGGACAATCAACAACTTTTTGGATATTGATTTAGGTTAGGAACGAGAGTCGGAAAATATAATGAAGTTGCCTGCGCACGACCTCACCCGAGGCAGCACGAACACACACGGAGTAACACGAAGTAGTTTGCACTTCATTTACTTTTTTCACTGTGCCGCACTTTTATCACTGTATCCATTTACTTTCCTCACTACCTCCGTCCACTTTTTTCACTGTTGCCCGGAAAGGTCGGCACTGCGCATGCGCCACGTCTTCGACCAAACATCGGTCACTTTTTACACCAAAAACGGGTGGAAAAACTAGCACTTTTTCGCAAATTATAGAAAAATAAATATTTATAGGTTCTTTTCACTATAGTACAATAATTTAGGTTTGTATCTTTGGGCGAACAAATCCGTTCTATAGTTTGAAAAATATTCTTCATGCATCAATATGTTGTACAGAAAATTTTCTTCAGTGACCTTCAATTATTATTTTAAAAACGTGAAAAATCAGATTTTAATGTTTTCTATGAAAAACACAATCCATGAGTGCCAGAACGCAATCAGACATAATAATAGAATCAATTTATTCAGAAACAAGGACTTTGAACAAAATTGACCTTGAGCGAACATTAAATATACATTTTTTACTTTGACAAAAATCAAGGGTTATTTTCTCACAAAAATAATTCTTTGATGTGCCAAATTATTAAAAAATAAATAGAACTTGGGCAGGCACCCTTTTAAAGAGCTTTTGAAACTAAACATTTTATCAGTTCTTTCAAGCACTCCTAATTGCGATTAGCCCTTTAAAAAACATCGTAATATAAAAAACACCTTTCTTTGTAACATTCCGGGTGCATATACATTTTTTATTTTTTGAACTTATACGAAAAAAATATATAGCAATTTCTTTCGTAAAAGTCTGAGTTTTGTAGCACTTTTGTAGACTAAATAGCACTTTCTTTTATTAAGAAATCACAACCAAAATAAAAAAAATTAGATTTCATAACTTTGCTTCTTTTTACTTATTTATACTCCAAAACCGAGGAATACAAATGGGATGTACAGCGAACTATTTAATTTTTAATTTTGGTATTTAATGAGATTATCTTTATAACTTGTGATTTCAAAAAATTTTCGTATAATACATTTTTTAAAATTAATACTGTAGGAAAAAATCGACAAGATCCAGGTGTCGAAATTATAGTTACAGCAAATTCTCTGTACTTCTAAGGACGACTGAAATATTCCGGAAATAAAATTTCCGACTCTGTAAAACTCCCGAATAATAGAATTCCCGAACAGTTCATAATATTATTGAATTTGAAAATTCCCAAATAATAACATTTCTGACATAAAATTACCAAATTATGAAATATCCGATCTAGAATAATCCATAATCATAAGATTACAGAATCCAAATATTTAAAAAATTGTTTCTTAATCAATATTATTTATTAAAAACACAATAATAAAATATTTCTATAAAAGAAATTTTTGTTTAATTTTAGTTTAAAAAAATTATTGTTTGAATTTAAAATTAAAATGATTCTACAAAAATTGTATAAAAAAATAATTGTAAAAACACGTGCGCCTCAAATGGAAAAAAATTCTTTCTACATTTTCTTCGAATCTAATAACATTTTCCAAATGAACTTTCTTTGATTCAAATCAGCACTAATTTATCTCGAAGTTTCTTTTCCCTTTTTCTTGTTTTAATTAACAATTCGATTTTTGAGAAATTTTTTTGTAATCTTAAAAAACAGTAGAAAAGTTTTTTCTTTGGTATACATATTAGATTAATTTAATTTAAAAAAATATTAAAGAAATTTTTTTCAGCACTGGTTTATGGTTTACCTCGAAATTTCTTTTTAGTTTAAAAAAAATAAAAATTCGATTTTCGAGAAAAGGTTTTTTATAATTGTTTAAAAAGACTATGTACAGAAAACCTGTCTCCAGCTTCAAATCTGCAAAAATTCTATATATTCTTAAATGTACTTAAATTTCGGTTCAGTCTAGTAATAAAAATTAAACTTCAAAGCACAAAAAATTATAATTTAAAAAATCATATATATCATTCATAGAAAAACATGAACGTATTCGAAATGATAATAATATTTAAAAAAAATATAAACATAATTATCCTTTGGGAAAATTACTCTCACAAGTCAGTTTATGTGTTACAATCATATCAGTGCTTCTGTCATTATTAATTTTTCATTATTTTTTCCAAACATGTATTTTCGGTGTGCCTAGACTTTGCGCTAGCAGTGTTTCTGAAGCGATACATGTCAAACTTTTCTAACCTTAAAAAATCTTTCTACTGCTTTACCGTCATATTTGACGAAGAACGAGAAAATCAACGCTCGACTTCTTAGTACGATGAGGGCAGCACCTCGATATGGCAGAAAATGTGATGTCCTATATATATAGTTCCCCCACTCTGACACCCCGTGCCGCATCTAGGCTTATAATATCTTTGCTTTAATCGCGTTACGAAACTGCACATCTTAAGCCACAAAGCAACTTGCTATCATTATTTCTTTCCAAGATGATATGTTTGTGGAAAACGTCCAGCTCGGCTTGGCAAGCCTCGAAAGTCGAGGCTTAAAAAAAGTGCCTCAAAATACTTGTTTCTTTGCACGTATTACATCAGCGCCATCGTAAAAAATTGTTCAGAACAACAATATACATATCTTTCAATTCGGGAGACCTTAAGCTTTCACGTTTACCTGGCCAAAATTTTCTGCGATTTTTTTCGAACGATTTGCAAGCGTTCAAAGTGAGGGTCGCGTACTTTTGACACCCACTTTAGTAGGTTTCACAAATTCGTAAAATTGGACTCGGCTACCGCGAGAACGTATAGGAATGTGGTGAGGTTCCAGTTGCAGCGCATAAAAAAATGTCATTTCCATGGATTTGAGGTATTCTTTGAGGTTATGTTTGACGGTTTTGAGGTTATGAATGAATTTTTATCTGGTTAGCTCGTAAAATAGTCTGAAAAAACTTAACTACCCTAAAAACGCATCAATATGTGTCTGGTTCGATTTTGAACAAGAAAAGCGGGCCATTTTGGCGATTTTAAGGTGTTTTTTGAGGTTACGGTCCAAGCAAGACCCGTTGTGCCAATTCTGATAGCAGATTCAGATTCAGCGCGTCAAAATACATAATAATTTATATGCTTCATCCCCAGAACAGGAAATACTAATTCTTTCAAGATTTTTTAAGGTTAGGGTGAAACGCTGACGTGCAGGGCAAATTCTGACATCAAAAAGTTACCTAAACACTTTTTAAAGAAATCCTTTAAGAAACATTAATGAATTTAACAAAGTTATATATAAATAAGCATTTTTTTAAATAAAAAGTTTGTTGTAATTAATTTTTGAAAAATAAATCGGCACGCTCATTGACAATTCATAACCTGCATTTGAATTCGCTAGGCGAATGACCGTTTGATAAAAATTCGCCTAGAAATCGAAACAGGGATTAATTGCTTATAATAGGCTAATTCTTTTTTCTAAACTAAAGTGGGTATCAAGGGATAGAAAACTATACTCGTTTTGGTTTACATTAGTCACCAGCGTGACTGAACTATTTTTTTAGACTTACAATCTATCAGTTGTTATTACGGAAACTTTAAACAACATTTTAAAAGTTTTTTGACACGTATTTGACCCAATTTGTCGGCTCTGTATCGAAAAAAGCTCCTTTTTCAAATTGAAACTTCCCAAGTTGAACTTTTAGCCTCCATAGTGACTTCCTATCGCAGATATTGAAAAGCTAGTTTCAAGTGAATATTGTAGATAATTCTTTTCTGCGTAAAATTACACCTATAACTTATTATCTTTCCTATTTCTTTCGCCTCATTGTAACCCTTTATCAGTCTATCCCTAATGTCCATCTAATATATCTCTCTTGCAAATGCCCTATCTTTTTCCTCTCCTTGCACCGCCAAATCTTTGCCCATAGCCTAATACCGGCCATGCTAGGGTATCAGATAACTGTGTTCGCCTATTCCAATCTTGTCTAAATCTTCTTTTTCATATTCCCCACAATCTTCAGTGAAGATTGTTTTATCCGTTCGTTTTATCGGTGTTAAACCTCAATTTTTTCCTATCCAAGTATTTTTCTAACTTCGTAATTAAACTCGGCATTCCTTCCGCATTCACCGCCAACATCACTACAACATCTGCATATGCCACTGTATATATTTTTTCATTGCCTAGACTTACTTCTCCTCATTCTTTTTTTTAATCATATCAGTTTTTAGCCTACACTTTTATTGGTTTAAACTTTTTTTTCTCTTCCAATTAAAGCTTATTGAATTTCTAATAAATTTACGTGCGTAGTTGCAAATAGACGTTATGCAGTAATTTTTTATACAGTACCGGCCAGAATTGTCAGCAACCTAAGAAAAGTCGTATTAAAAACATGCCTCTCTTCTTTCGTGGGTATCCTAGTGTGAGAAAATTATTTTTTGTGATATTTATATTTTGGCGGCTTATCGGTTCAATTTTTGATTTAGCAATGCAACTGATTTCCTACTTAAGGGTCTGAGTTAGGAAATTACGAAAAGTAGGGAGCGACCGATCAATTGATCACTGACTGTGTAATGATGGGTTTCCAATGGGGCGGCTGGAGGGAAGTGACCAGGTCAATTTGCAATGCGTTGTCTGTAGTCAGTACAGTTTGATCATCTGCGGCAGTGGGCTGTATAGTTGCAGATGACAGCATGGATCAGTTATTAATAAATCTTCTTGAGGAAGAAGAAGAGGAAGGACTTCTTATTTTTCTATTAAATGAAACGATTCAGAATGAAGTTCGGGAACTTTTCGTAAAAAGGAAGTCGGAGGGAGTCCAGAAAATTTTAATTGAACGGCATCTTCATAATGATGGCACAGTGTTCCGCATATTTTTCCGCTTGAATATTAATCAGTTTACTTATATTTTGTGATTGGTTGAAGAGCACCTGAAGATAAAATATGGGGATACGTGAAGAAGCCAACAAGCCCGACTGGGAAAATGGGAGTAGCAGTCCGGTAAGGATGTTACTGCACAAGCTCGATTAATTTCGAATCATTCATGATTACAATAGATGGTAGACAATTCTTGCCAAAATTCTTTCGCGTCGGCTGAGCGGCTAGACTGCTTCTCGAACAGTCTAGTCGTCGCGATCTATAGCCGCCGATGGGATCCCTTCAGTCGCTCGTCCGTATTCGCGTCATTCGAAAGGGTGCCATAAGATCTAATAAAAAGCAGTCGTAAACTAAAACGCGCGACTTAATTCGCGCGACTCCTATCGCCGCATTAGAACTCCACCTTAACGCTACATTTCTCGTACCGAGAAGTATTCGTTAAGGTATGTTTTTTTATTTGTGACAAGTTTTCATTTCTATTATTATAAAATATGTAGCGCCATAGTTGTAAAATCTCATTACATCGTGTCATCGTGTTGTACTCTTTGGTTTTACCCATTTTTGGCTAACCTTTTTGTTCTTCGAACATCTGAGTAAAATTCGGAATTGGGATGATGTTCTACATACAATATGGCCAAGGATAAATTAATCCAAGGCCAAGCACGATGAGTACACTCCACGTCCGATACAATAACAGTTTCGGGGATGGCTCGCACAGGCCTTGATCCTCAATGGGGCGCCTCCAAACGTAAACAGTCAGGGCCGTGTAAACCATTTTCTAATATAACGCAATATCTGCGCGCGAGTACCCGTGCACTGCTCCTTTATTCCACGCTCCTGGTGTTTCACTCATGAGTGGCAACCGTGTCGCCCGGCGGTCTGTGAAACTGCGTAGCTTAGCAGTTCTAGGAACATCGTAAACCGGGCGTCCTTCTATCGGACGTGGAGTAATTGAACCGCCGGATCGCAGAAGGGCATATAAAGTCTGATAGCTGGTGGTGGGAGGGCCCCTTGGCATTTTTGATAACATTTACAAATTTTAATTTTTCAAACATATATTCTTATTGGATATTTAAAGGCGCATCTTTTTTTCCTTTTAAAAAAAGTCGTAGCCCTATTCGTTTTTAAAATAATTGAAAAAAACACGAATGTTAAAAACTGAAAAAATGCCGTCTTTTCTCACTTCAACTCGCCCTAATTCACAGAATGTTAAAGATTTCTACTTCAAATTCGGACGAATTATATTTCAAAGTATACTTTAAACGGTAGAGTAGTTTAAATTTATTTGCTTTGTTATGAAAAATGGTTAATAATGTTTTTCTAGGTAAGTATACGAAAATGGTTTCAATATTTTCAATCGCAAAGTCTATCGAGGTAAGTTTAAGCTATCAAAAACTTCCAGCGGATGAAATGTTCATTAGAATTCGTAGAAGTTGTCTGTGAAGTTTAACTTCAATTGTACACAGTGTAAATAACCTACGAGTGCTTTATTCTCTCGAGCAGCGCCGCGAGAACATAACTCAGAGACGGTTTCTAGCTGGGTAGGCACGGCCATCTAGGAAAGTTGGAAAGCTGTATTTTTCAACATCAATTTGTTTAAATTATGTGATTATTAGTTACATTAATAATGATGATCATACAAATTTGTACAGAAGTTAGAAGTAATTTTCGTCACCATTTTTGTTTAAATTGAGGGCTTGAGCTAGATTAGACTGAATATTGCATTCTTATAATTCTTCACCTTAATCTCAGAAAATATATATACTTGAGATCATTATCATATTGCACTGTATAAAGGATTCTTATCAAAAACTTTATTCTAAAGAAACTAAACGCTATATGCTTAATCTTCAGCATCGTCATCGGAAGAACTACCGTCGTTAGCTGCTTTCTTTGTAGCATTTTTCTTATTTATTGACGAAAAATAATCATTAAAAAACTCTTGTCCTTCAGCACTGAGGTAATGCATTAGACTCTTAATTTCTTTGATTTTAGCGGCAGTAATACCAACTCGAGGGCGATGTAATCATGAAAGATCAATCAGATTTTGTTCATTATAATTATTAAAAGTGTCTACCTGTCCAGTAGGGTAATAAATCTGTCCTGAAAATTTGTATGTGCAAATATTTTTAAATTTTCTATTTCTCTGTTCAGGGCAAAAGGCTTTGTGTATGTTTACAAAACATTCAAAGAAAAATAAGTATATTATTATTATAAAAAACACAGAAATTGATGTTAAAAAATAAAATTTTTCAACTTTCGTAGATGGCCGTGCCTATCCAGCTAAAAGGCGCCTCTGACTTATGTGCTCGCGGCGTTGCTCGAGAGAATAAAACACTCATAGGTTATTAACACTCCATTTTCGTATACTTACATAGAAAAACATTATTAACAATTTTTCATAACAAAACAAATAAATTTAAGCTACTCTACCATTTAAAGTATACTTTGAAATATAATTCGTCCAAATTTGAAGTAAAAATCTTTAATATGCTGTGAATTAGAGCGAGTTGAAGTGAGAAAAGACGGCATTTTTTCAGTTTTCAAAATTCGTGTTTTTTGTCATTATTTCAAGAATCAACAGAGCTACAACTTTTTTCAATAGGAAAAAAAGATGCGCGTTTGAATTTCTAATAAGAATATATATTTGAAAATGTAAAAATTGTAGCCACCAGCTATCAGACTTTATATGACCTTCTACGATCCGGCGCACAGTGGACCTTTTTTGAAATTCTGTCTCAAAATCGCAGAACTTTGGATCGGAAAGACATAGAGGGATATTTTTTTTTTAATTAAAGAAAAAGCCTTTCCGAATGTAGAAAAATTATAGAGAAAGTCAAAACAAATAATTTTGACCTTGAAAATCTGGGTTGAAGATGGCATTTTTGGCAAAAAAAATCGTTTATTGAATACTAAAAACGCTTAGATTTTACATTTTATGTGCTATACATGTTTTTATATAGATTTTTGCATGCCCAATCCGAATCTGATGTGTAAATCGTTGTAAGATAATATCCATAATGGCGGAGGCAATATAACAGACTAAAATTGTAAAACGAAACCGATTTGACTAAAATTTGCTACAAGTTGGGTTTTCAGGTCGCTGATTACAAATCCAAGGTCAAAATTTAAAAATTCAAAATGGCGGATCAAATATGGCGGACCAAAATTGAAAAAGGAACCCGATTTGACTAAAATTTGCAACAAAGGTGTTTTTTGGGTCGCTGATTTCAAATCCAGGGTCAAAATTCAAAAATTCAGAATGGCGGATCCAATATGGCAGAAGAACATTGTAAAAGGAAACCGATTTGCCTATATTTTTTTTACAGGGGAGTTTTTCGGGTCACTGATTTCAAATCCAGGGTCAAAATTAAAAAATTAAAAATAACGGTTCCAATATGCCGGACCACAATTATAGAACAAAATTTATTTGACAAAAAATAGCCTATCGGTGGGATTGCAGGTGGCTGATTTGAAATCCAAAGTCAAAATTCCAGAATTTAAAAAAGCCATACTGGATCCGTCATTTTTAATTTTGACCCTGGATTTGAAATGAGCGACCCAAAAAACCACCTTACAGCAAATTTTAGTCAAATCGATTTCCTTTTACAATGTTGTTCCGCCATATTGGATCCGCCATTTTTAATTTTTTAATTCTGACCCTGGATTTAAAATAAGAGACACAAAAAAAACCCGAGTAGCATTATTTAGTCAAATCGGTTTCCTTTTACAATGTTATTCCGCAATATTGGATCCGCCATTTTGAATTTTTGAATATTGACCCTGGATTTAAAATCAGCGACCCGAAAAATACCTTTGTAGCAAATTTTAGTCAAATCGGGTTCCTTTTTCAATTTTGGTCCGCCGTATTGGATCCGCCATTTTGAATTTTTAAATTTTGACCTTGGATTTGTAATCAGCGACCTGAAAACCCAACTTGTAGCAAATTTCAGTCAAATCGGTTTCGATTTACAACTTTAGTCTGTCATATTGCCTCCGCCATTTCGGATTTTATCTTACAACGATTTACACATCAGATTCGGATTGGGCATGCAAAAATCTATATAAAAACACGTATAGCACATAAAATGTAAAATCTAAGCGTTTTTAGTATTCAATAAACGATTTTTTTGCCAAAAATGCCATCTTCAACTCAGATTTTCAAGGTCAAAATTATTTTTTTTTACTTTCTCTATAATTTTTCTACATTCGGAAAGGTTTTGTCTTTAATTTAAAAAAAGGATATCCCTCTAGGTCTTTCCGATTTAAAGTTCTACGATATTGAGACAGAATTTCAAAAAAGGTCCACTGTGCGGCGGTTCAATTCTTGGAACTTACCAGCCAACGTTCATCCAAAGTAGTTTTCCAATACATAGCATATTTCTGCTATAATTGATAAGTATTCGCTTTATTTATTTTGTCAGTCGCTATTCAGTTTGTATGTATCTTATGTTGTGTGGTTAAATATTTTTCTTAATACAAACATCGAAAATGGTGGTTTTCGTGGTGCCAAGCCCCCTACGAAAATGGCCAAATGCAGCTGGGGTACGAAAATGTAAACATGAGCCGAAAAGTCTGGTTTTCGGCTCATTCTTACATTTTCCTACCCCCTAGCTGCATTTGGCCATTTTCTTAGGGGGCGTGGCACCACGAAAACCGCCATTTTCGATGTTTTTATTAAGAAAAATAGTATACGCACCTCGAGACGAGAATTGATGGATGGAAAGAGCGTCAAGTTGACAACTTCACGCTCGTTTTGCATCCATCACTTTTCGTCTCTAGCTGCGTAATGTACTATTTTATAATCGCTTTTCTCACTCATTGGGTACTATTATCTTATTTATACTCGTACTTCATTTATTTATTTGAATGATCGAAACATAGTTATTTAAATTTTTTCAATTCAATTTCATGATTGAAGTTCACTTTTATTTTCACACATTTTTATAAATCTCTGAATGATTGAATGGGTCATGAATATATCAATTTTATGGATTCCGTTTCCGGTACCGATAGAAGAGTGACAATGTTCTTTTGGTGCTGTCATTTATTGGCTATTAAGAAAGGGAAAGAGAAGTGAGCGTGGTGAAATTCTGGTGAGTAAAGAAGGTAGGGGTGAGAGGTTGAGTGAGATTGAAGGGGGTGGATGAAAGGGGTGGATGAAACAGTGAATGTGGTGGCAAAAGTGAAAAATAAGGGCCGATTTTGAGGTTAGGTTGGATTTCGTGAAACTTTAGGCGGGGAGGAAGTGACCTAGTGTTTCAAATCTTGCTCAGTAGATAAGAAGGATGCGGGTAACACGGAGTCCAGTCAGAGGGCGAAGGATGAGCGCTGCAAGCGAGAATAACGGGTCGAGGGAGGACTTGGGTGAATTCAAAGAGAGAAGGGATAACGCGGGCATCGAGGCAAGCTGTAAAAGTAGTGGGGACGTGCGACACGTGACGCCGGTTAGGAGTGGGGGAACCGTGGCAATTACAGCAGGTCAGGAGTCGGGTAATAAGCGAGGCAGACCCACGAATTTACCGAAACTCAACCGAGCTGCACAGCGCTCGCATAGTTTAGGATCGACCCGGTTTCTTGACGATTGTCGAAAGCGGATGGGTGCGACGAGCAGCGAGGGAATGATAAGTGGAGGGGAAAAATCTGCAGAGGAAAAAAGAAAAAGGAAAGAGGGTAACGAACAGCTAGAGGGGGTAAAAATATTAAGAAAACGATAAAAAGAAAAACACTGGAAGGGGAGAAGGGTGAGGGAAACTTGCTGACGAAGATTCAAGAAATTTTTTCAGGTTTTAGAGAGGAGACATGTGGGATACTGGAGGATATGAAAAGGCAAGGGGGGCAGCTCAAGGAGGAGGTACAAAAAATAGGAAAGAAATGGGAAGAGTGGGAAGAATTATGGAAAGGCGAAAAAGAGAAAGTATGGGAAAAATGGAATGTATATAAAATCAGCAGAGAGAATATGAGGAAAATAGGAAAAGGGAGATGACAGTAATAGAAGAGAGAGTAAGTAAATTAGAAGTCAGCACTGAGCAAAGTAGGACTGAGATAATAGGTAACCGGAACACAAGAGAAGATGGGGTGAGCTTGCATGTAGAAAATGAGAGGCTACGTAGTAGATTAACACATATCGAAAGACGAATAGAAGGGGAGCAAAGATAAAAGAGGAAAAAGAATGTGATAATCAACGGACTGAAAGTGAACAGTGAAGCGGGGGAGGAAGAGGTTAAGAATCTGATAAGAGAAATAGGAGCACATGTGAGGGTGGAGGGGGTGAAGAGAGTAGCAAGAAAGATGTAAGGGAGGGAAGGCATGTTTCCGGTGACATTAGCATGTGAGGAGGATAGGTTTGAAATAATGGGCAAAATGAAGTTGTTGAAAAAAAGATCAGAGAGAATAGAAGAAGATCTGAATTGGCAGGAAATGAGAAGAAAATGGCTAGCAAACGGAGAGATGTGGATCTGGGACGAAGAAATAGAACAATTGAGAGCTTAGGAAACAAGGCAAGGAAATAAGAAGGACAAAGAACAGGAAAATAAGAAGGAAGGAAATGCGTCGGGGTTTACAAAATAAAAAAAGGGCTAAAGACAAAGACGGAAGGAGCAGTAGGAGAAGATAGACACGTGAAAGTGGCGTTCTGGAATGTGTCAGACTTGTAGAATAAGAATGAAGGATTTTGGCGGGATTTAGAAAAGTGGGATGTGATTATGATGAGTGAAACCTGGGCGGATGAGAAGGACTGGAAGGGGATGAAAAGGATTTTACCTGAAGGTTATGTGTGGACAATGCAAGGAGCAAGAAAGGAACACGTTAAAGGTAGAGAGATGGGCGGCATGGTCTCAGGGGTGAGGAAAGAATTGGCAGTAAGAGGGAGAACAGAGAAGGACAGGGAGGAAAAGGACCAAGAAGGGAGGACACTTCTAGACGTAATAGGAGAAACAGGATGGTTTATATGTAATGGTAATATGAAAGGAGATGAGAAAGGAGAGATCAAATTTATAGCTCAGGGAGAAACAGTAATAGACTATATCCTACTGTAAGAAAGAATGAGGAATATGACAGACAGTATGAATGTGGGGAATGAGATAGCTACACGTAAAGGTGTCGTCCGTAGTGCGGCAGAGGGAGAAAGGAAAGTGAGGGAGAAAGGAACACAAAAATGGGAGTCTGGGGGGTAGAGAAATTAAAATAGTTTAAACGGATAATGGAAAAGGAGCAAGTTAGGTATAAAAAGGAGGAGGGAGTAGACTCGTTAATTGAAAGGTTGAAAGGGTCGATTGAGAAGGAAAGGGATGAGATAGGTACAAAAGAAGAAAGAGAAGAGGAAAAAGGGGCTGGTGGGGCGAGGAATGCAGGGTGAGTAAAGAGAGAATGAAAGAGCGTGTAAGAAAATGGAGGAAAGGAGAAATGGAGAAGGCGGATTACAACAGGAGAAAAAGAGAACATGAGAGGATGCTGGAAAGAAAAAGGCATTGATAAATAGGAAAAGAGGAGGAAGGAAGGGCGTGAATGAAGAAATAGAAATGGGTGAGTGGACGGATTATTTCAAGGGGCTGTTAGGGGGAGAACAAAATAGTATCAAAGGGGCAAAAGAAGGATAGTCCAGGAAGAAATGGAGAAAGGGAACGAAATAACAAGAGAAGAAGTGGATGAGGCAATAGGTAGACTCAAAAGAATCAAGGCTACAGGAGACGATGGTATGGAGAACGAAGAGATAAAGTATGGAGGAGTAGGGGTTAGG
>CAKNWT010092789.1:0-16980 GCA_932066315.1 Andricus coriarius | reverse complement strand
AAATTTTCATTAAAAATTAAAATATTTTTCAATAATTCAATAATATAGTATTGATTGAAAAATCTTTCTTGCTTGAAAATGTAATTCTTTTATTGAGAATTTATATTTTATTGTTTGATTTAACAGTTTTTTCTTTTCCTTGGATTCGAATTAATTATTCTTACTAAAAATTTGATCATAACATTTTAAATTAATAAATCTCCATCAACTAAAACTGAAATTATTAATTATGTGTGTAAATTGGGCAACATTCTATTCTTCGAGTTTTTCAAATTGCCCAATCGGCTTTGAGGAAAAGCGACAACAATGCTTTCTATATTTTCGTGATACACCTTTTTTTTTAAAGAAAGATTCATAATTTTGTTTGTTCTTTATAATCATTATATATTGTAAAAAATTGATTTCCATATTTAATAATTTCAAATAAGCGCGCGGTCAATATCCATTCATGATGCTGTTGCTACTATAGAAATCCGTCCGGAAAAATACGGTAGTGAATTTTTGAGATACCCGAGTCTTCACATTGGATCTCTTGATTCAAACTGTTGTACCCGGACCCATCAATTTTGAGCCGGGTCCGGGTCTTGCACATATCTGCTTTTTCTACTTGCTGTTTTTCTGTTTCTTTTAGGCATGAAGTTGCAAGCAATTCAAACAATACAGCCTAAAAATAGGGCCATAGTTCTTACAGTGTTTTTGCAACTCACGCTAATATTGTAATACAGCATCAATTAGAACAATTTGGTGTGAAAACAATAAATAAAAAATAATGTTACCTCTCAAAAAACCAAAAAACTCAAAAATACAGAAGGGGTGATTTCAACCCCTAAATTTGCACGTTTGTCCACATTTTTTTCATAGTCTGGGATCCCCTTTTCACCTGCAAACTAACCAAAAAATCGGCGCCAGCCACCAACCTAAGCCCCCTTGTCAGTGTAACTTAACATTTTAATTGAATTATTTGACGATCCGCGTTCTGCCACCTTGTAGAAAAAATTGTATCGACTATCAGAAAACTGGAAATAAGCAAATACAAAAAATAGAATAGGCCAATTTCAACTCAAGAGCATATTTTTTTATCAACAATTGATGAAGACGTATTTGCAATATAGGAGAGCCTTATAATGTTTTTGCTGTAGTTTATTTAAATGACGGTAGCGCTATAAGTGGAGCTAAAATAAATAGTAGGTAGTAGGTACCCGCCACCCAATCATGTGAAATTTCAGAATGAAGCATCTAAATCTGGCGTAAACCTCAAACATCTACACAATTAATTTAAAAAAAAAGTAAAACTAAAAAGCTTTCAACCTCAAAGTGGGATCAAGATGTTGCTTGTAACTGGCAATTACATTAAAAAGTACATATATACGGTACTACAGGCTTCAATCTTTTGCCACTGCCCTCACCAGTCTGTTTCAGAAACTAATCAAAAACTGTGTCCGCCGCCGGCGGCAACAATCTTATCACGTGCTTCGCGTTTGGATATGTAGGGGAGAGTGGGGTATGGTGCCAGTGTGGGGCACGATGACACTTGCAGATAATGCTCGTGTTTCTTGATTTTCATATTAGTTTTCTTCACATAAAATAGCTTTCTTGAGTACTAAAGAAAGCTATTTCACGTAAAAAACGAATATGAAAATGAAGAAACACGAGCATTAGTTACAAGAGTCACCGTGCCCCGCACTGACACCATACCCCACTTTCCCCTATTACTCGCATTTGGTTTACTTTTGCGATTTTCATGAAACATCGAGCGTCAGATAGGTTGACACACGGCGCGATGAAATCACAACGACAGTCAAGGGAAAACTTTGTGTATCTTGAGGACACGGAGCAACCCAAGGTATGGCTTCGATGTTACGAACCAGTGATGATTTCGCACCACCGAGAACACCGATCACAAGGACAATTATTTTGACCGACCATTTTGGGTACAGTTGCTGCAGCTCGCTATTAAGGTCTTAATGCCTCTTCTTCTTTTCCTTTTTCTTAGCAGTGATGTTCTGGTCGGTTGGAGCGGAGAATTCGATCAAAAATATTGTCCGTTTTCCGAAGTGCTGGAGAACCATGTCATGTGTCGAGTATGAAATGAAGAATGCTGTCCGAAAATTTTAGTTTCAGAAAGTTTGGCACTTCTCGTTTTGCACAATCATAACTCCATCATAACGTTCGGCAGGGCAGGATAGTATATGTTCTAGGTACTTAAAGTGTGCATGACACGCTCTGCATATATAGCTGGGATCTTTTTGACGTGAAATACGGTCACGGTATACTGAGGTGGAAATTACACGATCCTGGCATACCAAAATGAAACGCTTCACACATGAATCAAGTCCTGGTAATCTGAGGAAAGCAAAAGTTTGTCCCTTCGACAAAGGCTGATCTACATTTCTGTGAAAGTTTCAGGCCAAGGTTTTCGGTCACTTTCTCCACGGCATTAAACCACCAAAAAATTACAGATACGGTTCAAAACAATCAAGCGGGACATACAAAAATTGATCACCCAGAAAAGTTGTACATTTATGTGTTTGACTATTATCTAATAAGATGCGTAGTTTCGTTTCAATTTAAAAAAGTGACATTTAAAACACAAATTTAAATTTATGGACAAATGGTAGAATACTATCATATATGTGACATACATTCAATATAATAGAGTTCGACATAATATTAAAAATTTCTTGTTTTGGGCATACTCTAATTAAGTTTGAAGGGCGATACACGTGCTGGGATTGTATCTATTAAATCCGAAGAAGCCCTAACATATATTATATATTTTTGTCGGTTGCTGTTTTCAATGAAAATGAGCACACTGATCACGATATTTGGTACCATGTTGCAACATATTTATCATGGATTTTTATTTTTATTAATATAAGTACAAGTTTATTTTAAATAACAAAGTTGACAGGTCAATTATAAAACATGAAGTAAACTAACTAGCAAAAAACTGTAAATAAACAAATGCAAAGAATAGGATGAGCTAACTTTACTTTAGGAAAGAGTTAACAACATTTTATATTTCCGACAGTTCATTAAATACCGACATTAAAAAATAGTCTCTTTCTTGTTACAGAGTTAAGTTCACAATTCGATTGTCTGCCTAATGGAGACCCTATTCCTTATACCCCTCATGGTGAACGCTCTCATTCTTCTGAAGGACATCTATCACCAGAGAGGTCTCTTCTTCCTACTGAGCCTCTTCCTCGTATCAGGTCCAGGTCTCCTCCTCTAAGTCCTCATTCTCTTGCAAGGCCTCATCCTACCTCCAGGTCCATGGGTCCTCCTACAATGCTTCCCTCTCCTGACGGACATGGATGTGGACTTGAACAACTTAAATTTATTCGGCTGATTCCTTACACGAATCCTTACCGGATATTTGAACTTCGTAAATACACTTTTTCTGACAATAGCGAATTAAAAGTGAGAACAGGAGATAATAATTTTTCGCCTGTGCCATTCCAAGAACAAATTGTATTATCAACATTTGATAGTGAGGTATTTGCAATATATGAGAGTTTTAATATTCTTGCTGGAATTTATTCACATCATGGTAATGCTGTAAAACGGGCAAAAATAAACATGGTAAGCGGCAAAGTTACGCCAATGACCAAACAAGAAATCAGTGAATCTGCAGTAGGTACACAACGTACAATCATGTGGAAGTTTAGAGTAGAAAATATAAACATGGCGTGAACTGCAAACATCTGCACAATTATTAGTATTCACCTTGACAATTATCCTTAATTCTATTGGTGAACATTTACAATATATTCATACTTTTATATAACAGTAAAATAGTATCGACAGCCACTTAAAAAGGGTCGAGTAACTTACGCTGATATTTATATGTTTATAATTTAAAAAATATTGTTCAGCTTTCCCCAAATAATAATTTGTTCGACGTAATCCGATTTCTATCCCAGTGGCTAATATTATCGAATTCTATTTGAAATCGTATCTATTCCAAATCAGGCAGGTTCTAAAATTCCAGTCGCAAAGTTAAAGAAAATTAGAGCAAGCGTTTTTTTCCAATGTGAACTTAATGCGCGCTAAATCATATTTGTGGCCAGGAGAATGGACAATATTTCTTTTCTCTAATGTAAGTTTCAGATTAGGGTGTCAAAGTAAATTGTCAAAAAATTACATACTTCTTTTAAATGCTCTATTTTTCTACTGATTACGTACATGTATATTTGGATATCTAATTTACTAAATGATGTTAGAAACCTTGATGTATTGAATGATGAAAGGAAAATATAAAAATTTTGGAAAATGATCAAATGGCAGATATTTTTCTGAATATATTAAAAATGAATTTTCTCAAAAAGTTCACATTTTAACATTTTTATTTTTTCAGGGAAAATTGTTGACAATATGCAGCTCATTTTTCAGAAATGGCTCTATTTAGGTCAGCCTTTTTTCAGCAGAAATACTTTTCGTCAGAAAATCAAAACTTTAAATTTTTGCGTTACTTTTTCAGAAAAAGAGTGAATGTGAAAAGCATAAGGTTTCTTAGATTTAAAACTTCTAAATTTTCTATGTGCAAAATGCACAAGATCTCAAAACAGCTGAAACTGTCCATGGCAATGACAAGAGTTGAATTCAAAAAGCTCTTGAACTTTAAAAAAAAATCTCACATGATATTTTCTTTCTAAAATGCACAAAATATTTCCACTGGAAGTCGCCAGACAAGGAATTTCATTAACTTTCTAATGGATCTCAAAAGAATGTCTAGCATTATTTTTGACCAGTGATTTGTACTGCCACTTGCGCTAACCGGGTATCTAAATTTCTAAGGGGCGTTGAATTTATTGTGCTATCAGTTTAAACGAATTTAGTACCTCAGTTTTTTTTCTTAAAACTGGCTAATGAAATATACATACTTCAGAAGGACAAGCTTAACGTTTATAGTCCATGAGATTACGAATATAGGACATCTTATTTAATCCGTATCTGAAATCAAGCCCTGGTGTAATCATTAGTCACACTGTTAACCAAACTCTTAATTATTACATTTATCAGTTTTTCTTCTGCTTGCAAACAATGAGGATCGTTTATACCATTGTCTTTACATTGGCCATTATTCTCAATTATATTGGTAACTATAATAGTATAATAATATCGACGTCTGCTGAAAAGACTCGAGCATTTCTATAGCCGTAGATACATATATATCTATAATTTAAAAATATCTGTTAAGCTTTCTGCAAAAAAAAAAAGATTTGTCTGACGTAATCGAATTTCTGTTTCAATTGATGATTTTACCGAACTCTGTTTGAAATCTAGTCGATCCCAAATCAGGCAGGTTCTACACTTAAAGTCGAAGAATACCCTAAGGTCAAAATATGTTGTTTTTAGAGGAAATTAGATTATACGTATTTCTCCGCTATTTTTCGTTAATATTATAAAGTTTTAAATCTAAATCAGATGTAGAAAGAAAGCCTGTGAGCTTAATGTGGCTATACCAATTTTGTGCCATTCTTCTCGGAAACGAGAAAAATTCTAAAATTATGTAAATCTTTAGAAAAAAAATTCTCTTTGCTTAGAAAAATTATTTAGCTAACATAAAAGAGATAGCATGCCTTTCTTGTATGAGCAGAAAGCTTGTAAAAGTATTGCAAAATGCAAAAAGGTGGGGTTCTCTAGAAAATCTTTTTCTTGTGTTTTAAAAATTCGCCGAAAAAATAAAGAAGATTTTTCGCGAACCCCACCTTTTTATCTTCAATTGTACTCAATATAATTTCTTAAAAGTACCATAACTGTGTAATAGTTGTACAATAGACAAAGTTTTAATCTTTTATAAACTTACATGACGTTCTTTTCGTGACAAATAACATAATTTAAAAAAAAGGTTATTTGTTGAAGAGTTTACTTGTTGTAATTTATTTCAACATTGCAATTATTCAACACCATCATTTTTTCAGGCGTATCGGTTTTCCACCATACGGTTTCAGATTTGGTCGTTTTAGAGCGTTTCTTTATGGCGAATTGTCAGTAGCATAAGGTTATCTCCTGATGCAGAAAAATTGATAATGTTTGGAATCATATCTGCAGTTTTATTTTTGTACAAACCCTCAGAAAAGGGACCGCGTGGAACAATAGCTTTAAGGACAAACTCCCAACAATCATAAACCTTATTGGGAAAAGTAAACATCTCTCCATTATAAAACTTGTTTCAGATTCTAACTAAATCAAATCGAATGGGCTCAAAAAAGTATTAACAGAAATAAATATCAATTGAACCAAATCCAAACGTGATTTTTTCTTTACTAAACAAGAATTTCGTTATTCAAAAGTAAAATTTTTTCGTCATTCCAATTTCATATTCTTATTTTCCACTTAAAACTATACAAAAAATTATTTCAAATCGTAAATATCTCAGAAGGAAAAGCTTGACGCGTGTAGTCAACGCGATAACGACCAAATTCTACATTAAACCATTAATCAGTCTTTCCTTTACATGGGAAAAATGTGAATTGTTTATAAAATGGTATTCACCTTGGTCATCAATTCCAATTATATTGTTAAACATAATAGTATAATAATATCGATGGTCGCTAAAAAGACTCGATTCTATTTAAGATCGAATCCATTTCAGCTGATTTCGGGATAAACCATTTTTGTGTTAGTCTTCTCGAAAACGACGTTGGGTTTTTTAGAAACTGTTCCTTTTATTTTTTTTAAATTCTCCGAAAAAATGAAAGAAGATTCTTCAATATATTATTACCATTTTTCCTAATTGTGTTTCTTGACTGCGTGATAATTGCACAATATTTCTTGTCTCCAAAATAGGGTACAGAATGTTTTATTTTATCAGTGCAACAGTCGACACAAAATTATTCAAAACGTAATTGTAAAATCACAGGCAATTAAAAATTCTTTGTACCTTACATTTTTTCAAAATTTATTCATTAAATTTCCAAACCTTAAACAATATCATGATTTGCCATGGCTTTAATCTTCTTTGAACTGTAATGACAAAATCTTTAATTCAATCTTGGTTATCTGATTGAATCAACAAAACCTGGAAATCTTCTAATTATATTTTAGCATTGAAGCTCATACATTGTTCATACATTCAACGATGATTACTTCCTGACTTTCTCTAGTTTTTAAGCCAATAACTTTCGAGCTGCCAAACATTTCTAAACCTTCATCACATGCATGGGAGACAGAAAATCAAATTGTATCTGCCCGATCAGAAACATGATATACATCGCTGAACCATGTTCTTACCTTGCTGTTTAGTTATACGATGTGAGGCAAGTGAATCAGCATACCATATTTTTTTCAGTATTAGCCAAAGGTAATCGAACAAGAGACCGTCGGTAAATATGGATAAATAAAATTTTGAATCAGAATTCGGATTTTGTCGAAATTGTGCATTCTGTGAATTTCCGTTCTTGAGTTTCGGACAGTCTTCTTTGAGATGACCTTCTTCTTGACAGCGATTACAAAATAATATCATCTATTGGACGCCCTTTAAGTTTATCCTTATAAATGGTTCTTTCTGAGACAAAAAGGGTTCGAATTTAAGGGGAAAGTATTCTTGACTAAAACTTGCCTTGACCATTAACAACAAATGGTCTAGTATTTCCTGAGTCAACTGATAATTTCTAGCACATGCTAAATTCCACGATTGCTTAAACTGCTCAGAAAAAACAGTCTCGAGTGTACTAAAATGATACCACTGGTGGGAATCCAGATTCGCTTGCTTTACATTGAAAATAACAGCTTGAAGTTATTATAATCAAAAACAGGACACGAAAAAAATGCTTTAAACTTTTCAATTATAATGTTAAACCGACTCATATGTTAAAACTGGTATACATGAAGAAGATGTCTATCCATTATATTTCGGTTGGGCAATATCTTTTGTGATTGGCGAACTTTGTTCAAAAAGGCTAATTATTCCCGAGTAGAACTAAAGAACTAATGATGGCTATCGCCTTAGTATCAATTTCTTCTGTTTCGCTATTTCTTCCGGAATTACCGCAGCATCTTTGGGTTTGTCAGTATACCATTTCATATATCCATAATATATTTTTATTGGTTACCGGTGTTGAATACAATGACAATGCCGATGACGATATAATCTTTCTTGTTGCAGAGTTAAGCCAGCAGTTCGAATGTCTACCTAATGGTGCCCCTATTCCTGGTGTTCCTCGTTGCAGAACTTTTAATTTTTTTAAACAGATCATTCACCTGAGAGATCTCTTCTTAATGCCGAGCCTCCTCTGCGTGTCATATACAGGTCTCCTCCTGTAAGGCTTCCTTCTTCTGACGGATATGGATGTGGAATTGAACAACTTCGATTTATTCGGCTTATTCCCAGTACGAAGCCGCAACGGAAATTTGAACTTCGAAGATACATTTTTCCTGATAATAAAGAATTGAAAATCGATATGGGATATCGAAAGTATGCGCCTATGACAACCCAAGAACAAATTGTATTATCAACATACGATGAAGAAAAAAACTAATTCATGAAATGATTTAAAATTGAAACAATTAAAACTCTATTGAATTACCAAAATAAAAGCTTCAAACATAAGTATTTTTTTATTTAATTCAAGAGTAACTGAACTGTTCATCACTCAAATACTTATCAATAAGGTTTTTGAGTTTTTGAATGGATGTGTACCATAATAAACAACTCTAAATTTTAAAATATTTTCAGATGTTTTATTTGAACTATTTATCATTATTTTTTTCATAAACTTGAAACGCTTTTTTAAAGATTAAATTCTACGTCTTTGTACACATTTAAATACAGAAAGATTCTTCTGATTTGACCAATTATTCAAGCACAAAGTTCACGAACAGAGCCATTTCCTAGCTTGTTTCTGTGCTTTCTTATCGTAAATGATGAACGGGAGAAGAGTCTTTCTACTGATACGGAAGTCGCTTGAATGGCAAGTAAATTGCGGGCCATTCGTGCAAGGTTTGGATACCTTGCTTGATGATGTTTCCACCACCTAAGTATGTCATTATCTGCATCAGCTGTGTCTTCACTGCAGTAGTCATCGATCTCTTGTTTCCAAACCTCCCGTCGTTTTGTACTGCAAGGACGTGGATTTCTTTTAAAGCGCTTAGATTTTCTATAAAATGAGTGCAAATCAACGTCACTGTCGCTAGATTCCGCTTCGGAATTTTTGGAGTTAGAATCCTCATTTGCAGTATGATCTTGAACGTTCTGAATGTGATATTCTTTTTTGTATACTTCTTCAAATTTGCTAATCGATTCTTTTGCCATTTCGTTGCCCCAATCAGTTTCATGAAAGGTTTCAACCTTGTGTCTTGGGTCAAGAACAAGTGCTGCACAGTAAATCCAATTACACTTATTATAGTGTTTCATTAACTTGGCTCTAGCCGAAAAGAGTGCTTCACGTATTTTATCGTCGAACACAGTTACGTCAAATTTTGCATCTATTTTCCGAATTCCTTTATCAATCTGATCGAATGATAAGTTAAAACCAACTATAACTAAAGGCAACATCACATATTTCTTACCACCAAGTTCGTTGTTAGTAGAACACAGCAACAACAGTCTAATTTACACCATAATTGCTCACTGTAGTTTATTTTTAGAAACAATGTTCTTAACTTTTTAACAGGAGATTCATTTTTCATGTTAGTCAAATCAATTTTCACTTCATTCTCCGCATTTTCATCACCTTCATCCTCTTCAGTGCCATCAAGAATTTGCTCGATGTCTTTCTCGTTTATCAGGTTCAGTTTTTGCAAAAAATCTTGTACGGAAAAATTTTCTATGTGAGCTATCCATCGGAAGGGCTGGTTTTCTTTGTCGAAAGTAACACCATCTTCGTTCATAATTGCTGGAAATTCCGATATAAAAGTTGTGTTGTTGGCAGCATTGTCTAATGTTATTCCTTGAACTTTTGTTGTAAGTTTGTATTCTTTCAACAATCCGTTAAATAATTTGGCAATGTCTTTTCCGGTATGGGATCCATTGGACCGAATGAAATCTAAAGTGATAGAGTGTAGATCCCAATCATGATCGTTGCAATGACCTATTATAAAAAGGAAAAAGTAAGTAAACTGCGGGCAACAGTTATACTAATTTTTAGTCACAATTACGAAAATTTATGTTTAAGAATAAATGTAATTGAAGAATAGATTATAGAAAAAATTGAATTTTTTTATTTTCTTATTTCTTCATCATTTTGAAAAGTTCGAAAAATATTCATTTGCAAAATATTATTGAGTTTATGACAACAAGCTTATCAAAATGGGTTTGTTCTCAATTAATTATATATTCACTTGTGAGTATTATACCGATTTTCTCGTTTTATTAAAGAAGCCTTAGTAAATTTTTAAAAACATTTTGGGAGTTGAAGGAAAGCTTTCTTATTTTTTTTTAGTATTTTAAATGTCACAAAAGAATAAATTATGTACCTTTTAATAAAAAAATATCCTTCGTAAATTTAATATTAATAAAAAAATGTCTTCATTATTACTGATTGACGTTTGGGACTACTGACCGATCCTGAAGAATAACATCCTTGACATTGTAAAATACCCGAATTAAGAAATTTCCAAACAATGAAATTCTCGAATAATCAAATTTTCAAATAATAAAATTCCCGAATTGCGAATTTCCCGAATTATAAAAATTCTTTAATAATAAAATTCCCGATATAGAAAATTCCCGAACAGTTTATGATATTAAAGAATTGCAAAATTCCCGGATAATAAAAAACCCGACAGAAAGTTGCCGATTTATAAAACATCCGAAATAGACAATTATCAAATTATAAAACTCCCAAATATAAATAATTGAAAAAATGTGTTGCGCATAAAAAAAATGTTAACTCGGTAATATTATATTATTGTATATTATATATTATATTTCCAATTCGGGAATTTTATTATTTCAAATTTTTATAATTGTGAAATTTTATTATTTAACGAATTTTACTATACGGAAATTTTCCAATTCGGGAATTTTATTTTTTAGGATTTTTCAGGCGTCCCTGACGTTTGGATAAATAAAAATTCGGTGATACAATTACTTCGCTGTTATAAGTAATTCAAGTCAAGTAGAGTTTTATTTATGAAATGTCTTCAGGGATATTTTTTATATTTAAATATACCATTGATGCCATAATATGATTTGACAACAATCGACGTCCAGCCGTCCACATCGTAAGAAATTTTCGACGAATTATTCTGCAATTCTAGCATCAGTATTTTCTGCATTTCTACGAAACATTTATATATTTGACTTTAAATCGTTTCTTAAAGAAAATGTTGCATCCTTGTTAATATACGTGAAATATTCTTGAGTTAATTCATCATTGAAAAAATTTATTGTGAGATATTTCATAGCCACCCCCATTCGACGGTCATATTGTTTAATTTATTCTGGTCAAATTTCTAAAGTAAAAATTAAAACAAAGGTAGTACGGAAATGTCTGATAAATATAAATTCAAATTTCTATCTAAAATATTAAATTTTTTATATGTTTTTTTATAAAAGAAACCTATTTGCAAGGTGTACTTGAAAGCCTTAAGGCATTTTAAAAATTCCAAGTAATGTGAAGAATTTTTCGATTTTTCAATTTACTTAATTTTTCAGTGATATTTTTTTTTCAAAGTTTTACATTTCAAATCTTATAAATTTAGGGAAGCTATTCTCTGATGTTGCCAAAAACTTGTAATTAATTTAAGTATGTATATAACCTGAAAATTAAAATAAACTTATAATTATATATACTTGTATTTCTTGTGTAGCATTAGGAAAGGCTAAATCGAACTCATCCGAATGGTAATTTTTTAAATGTCTTTTTGTTCCCGTTGTGTTGCCATATTTCATTTTATTAATTTTTTCCCTGCCATACTTTAAGAAGCATATTTCACACTTAGCGAACTCTTCCTTTTTCTCTGTGTACGCGTATTCAAAAACCTTGTCCATAATTTCGATTTTTCTTCTTTTGCGATCACTAGATAACACAGCTTCACTGTCCGGTAAATCAATACTAGTAATAATGATGAAAAATGTAAACTTTTATGAAGGATTTTTTGAAAAAAATACTTTTTTCCTAAAGAGTGCAATTTTTTAGAAGTATTTTATGTCAAAGTATTCAGTACCTGGTTGGTGTATTTTTGTTCGACGGGTTATTTTCGCACTCATTATTCATAGCGCAATTTCTTGAAGCTCGTGCAGAAATCAAAATTATGTCACACGTAATGATGAAAAATCTGATGAATAAGCAACTGCCATTTGTGATTGACACTTGACAGATCGGTTAACGCAGAAGGCTCGATAATACAATTTTAATAAGTTTCTCAAAATTGAGCGAGACCGAGCGAGACAGTTGAATATCTCGTCTCGTCGTGCATCTCTAGCAGAAATATCTCTTTTAAATCCTAAATATTGTAACTGTATATTATTCCACAATGCGTTGGAACTTTATGATCTTTCGAGTCATTTTATGAAATGTCTAATTACACTAAGGCGCTATACATAATTTCTGTAATATTTGTGAGGTTTTCGCAAAAAGCAATTTTTCCAACGTCATTCGCACTCTATCTAAATGGCTCTTTTTTCCAAATTCTATTTAAGCTTAATAAATTGATCTTGATTTTTCTTTGCTGTAATCAGAAAATACAGTGAGTTAAAGTAAAAGCGGAAATTCAACATGTATCTGTTCGAATCTGAAGACAGACTTCATTTCTTTTATTTAAATATCAATAATGTTCTTAAAATTATATTTAATACTTTTTGACTTTAAATTTTATATATATTTTTCAGGGTATTTCTTAGTATATTAGATTCGAGATACAGATCTGTTATCTGACCATTCTTCTGAAGTCATATCTGTTAGTCAACATTAATCTGGTAGTTTTTCACTTATTTCGAGTATAAGTCAACATTTTTTTCGAAAATGTGAAATAATGACGTGTCACTCTAATTTTAACTAATTATCAGTTAAAACGTTTTACAACTTTATATTAATTGTTAGCGAATGGATAACGGGCTATTGTTGGGCAGCAACGAAACAACGTAATGTTACTTTCAAGTTAATTAAAAACGAACTTCTCAAGCACAAAAGTGAAAATCAACGAAATTTAAATAGGCTAGTCGAGATTCTACTAAATTACTTTCATTAAAATTTAATATAATCTTATTTAACCATAATCCTACGACTGCGATCGTTCTCGAGTCGATCGATCGCGATGACATAATAGTTCGTGAAGAAAAATGATCATAAGTTAACATTTACTGTTTTTATAAACATTTTTATAAACAAATTCTCAATAAATCAGGTTTACTCATAGCTGAACTGATTTTTCAGAGCAAAAGTGATTAAAAATTGTCTTCAAGGCATTTATATACTTTGCGCCTTATCACACGTAAATACCATAGATTAGTAATAACAAAATAATTAAACAAATGGCCAAACTGGCTGATTCCTTCTAGAAACAAATTATTTTCCTTCAATTGTTGTCGACATGACATTTCTGCGATAATTAATTAACAAAAATGTTTAAAAAGTATTAAATGCGATTGTTATGAACATTTTTAAAACAAGAACTAAGATGTATCATATTAGATGCAAAAGAAACGTTTTTTTCATTACAGTTATCCGACAATAAACTAACATTTATTCAAAAACTGGAAATGGGACACTTAACAACAATTTGCGTTATTGGTAATAACAATTTTTATAGCAAAATGTCACTATATATCCTTTTACCGTAGAAGAAATTTATTTATTTTTTAGTCATTTTTGTGATAAGGTTAATTTTGATATTTAACTAACTATATTGATTAGCAATTTATATATCTATGTATCTTCTCCCATATTATTGCTGTATAGATGCTGTGTTTTCTGAAATTTCTAACATTTTGTCCAATTCTCACTTAGTGAGGTAATAATGAATACAAGTTGAAAAAAATAATTGTTTAAACAATTCAATTGCTTACGACTATCTTCTCTTAGATAATTGCCAGAAAGATGCGGTTTTTTTTTCTTAAATTGTTAACTTTGCTTTAGTTTTTTACTTATGAACAAATAAACATTACAGAGAATCATTTTTTAACAATCTTTCTCATTTGTGTGATTACATTTTACTGGAATAAAACAGATATTTGAATTTTTTTCTAATTTTCTATATGTATCATGTAAAATATGAATTTTCCTTGAAGTAGCTACTGATAATCTTTTTGCGTAAGTTATTAATAATATTTATTATTTGTTTTCAACTAAAAAGTCAAATAATACGTGAAAATTTAAGAAAAACCTAAAACTGTCTAGCATTGCTCTAAGACAATAATAAAATAATAAAAAGCAATTATAAAATATTTCAACAATTTTGTTCGGTTGAAGATCAACTTTTTTGATGGAAATTAATATTTTCCTGTTAAAATACTCTTTTATAGAAGAATCGACGTTTTGACTGAAAAATTCCAGAATTTGGTAGAAAATTCACCTGTTTCATAGAAAATGTATGGAATTCGTCAAAAAATCGTTTCTTTTGGTAGAAAATTATTGTTGTTGGTTGAAAATTCTTCATTTTGTATGAAATTTTTTTCTTTATTGACTGAGAAATCTTTCTCAGTTGAAATTTTAACTCTCGTTAAAAACCCGTAATTTCTATTTGAGAATTATTTTCTTTTGGCAGAAATTATATATTTTTTTATTATAAATGCCCCTTTTTTGTTAAAAATTTCCCATTTTTGGTTCAATTCAACTGTTTTTTTATTTAAAGTGAAAAACTTCACTTGAGGAAGGGAAGGTACGTGGCTAAATATTTCAGAAAACAACTTGTAATTTATATACGGTCCTTGAAAAGAGAGTGGACAAAAAGTTAAGAATTTCAAAAAAACCGCAACGATCTAGCATTCATATAGAAGAAGGTAATTATAAGCAATAATTATTTGTTTCAATAATTATCTATGATATCCTGAAGAATATTATGAAAAATACTAATAAATTGTTTAAACATTTATGTTCATCAAGTTGATAATCATTACCTTACTCTAATTTAAATGTTGAAAATAAGTGGAAAGCTTTTGCAAAAACCGCGACTTTCTAATTATATTTTGAGAGAAAATTGCTAAAAACAAAAATAAATTATTTAAACAGTTTATATAAATATCTAATTATCAGTAAAAAAGTCATATTTCATGAATTAACAACAATTCATATTTGAAAATCCGCAAATAGTACAATTTACAAAAACGTTTTTTTTTCTTATAGGAAATACGCGTTAAGCTTCATGAAGCTTGCGGAACCTCTAAATATAATTTTCTTTTCAAAAACGCATCTTTTTTGTGTCGATTTGAAAAAATCCGGGCTTTATGCATGGAAATTCAAAAAAAAATCCAATGAATTTTTGGACCACCCTAATTACCATTCAAGATAACAAAAAAACTATTGACTAGGCTTCTTCCCTGAATATTGTTGCGGTTTGGATGGGGTGGTGAATATTTGGCCGACAAGGGTTTCTTGATTCCTCTCGAGACACCTACGTTTATGTATGCTGTCTAATTAATTCCTAGAATATCCCAATTGGCAAATGTGCACAACACGTTGTACCTGATGTTGCTCCTGCCGTGGTAACCACAGCCACCCTCTTCCCCCTTACTCTCCCTTATTAACCCATCTGACACAATTCACCTCGTGGAAACTTCAGATTAAGCTTTCACTACTGGGAAACAGGCAGTGATACGTGTAGAGAAGTTTGCGCTTCGTCGATCTGATCATTTTCGTTTAATGTCCAAATTGCGTTCCGAATAATCCCATCGAATTCTGATGTGTTGGTAAATTACGATCCTGGATTGGAAAGGGGAATTATTAATGCAGTAGAAGGTTATTTATGAGGATTATTCTTGTTAGCATAACACTATAGCTAGGCTGCACAACAAAAATTTGGATCATTAAATTTTACAAACGCTCTACCCTAAATTGAGGGTCCGCATGCAACACAGAAAAAATTAGGCATTCATTTTTATCTGGGATCCTTTTTTGGGCGTTCTAATATGATCAAATATCCACAAATAGTCTATTTTAGTACCAGTTTCTGTCTTGTTTAGTTTGCTAACTTTAGATTGATAGATGATCCGAGATGCCGAACCAAATTGATTCAGAGGGTGCATTGTTTCAATTGTTCCAAACTTCAATCTTACAAAAAAAAAAAAAATAGATGAAAAGACCAGGAATCGGAACGTTTTAAGTTAGACCAGTCCGGGTGCGGACTGGATCCGAACACTTCAATTTCTGTAGGGTCCTGATCCATATCCGGACCCAGTCCAAAACCGTGCCTGTTAAATTATTGAGGGCACGGGTCCGGACCCGAACACTTTAAGTTCTTAATAGTGCGGACCCAAACTATTAATTCAAGTTATTTGCAAGGGGTCGACTACTCTGATTTTTTATGTACGGGGAATATATTCCCTAAAGAATATCCGAGAATATAGGGAATATATCGGAATATTTGGGAATACAAAGAATATGAAGAATATGGGAATATGTAGGAATATGAGAGAATATGTATGAATATGAGGAAATATGAAGGAATATGAGGGAATATTTAGGAATATGAGACAATATTGCGAAATATATTTACATTATGTATATTAAATTACATATATATATATATATATACAGGGTGTTTTTTTTAACTTGAGACAACGAAATATCTCAAAAAATACGCATCCTACGGAAAAAATGTCTGGAATAAAAACTTTTTATTTTCGAGGGGGAAAAAAGATTTGTTAAAATTTACCCCACCCCCACCCCCACAGGAGGCAGGGGTGGGGGTAACTTTGTAATTTCAAATGGCAACCCCAATTTTTTATCACAGATTCAGATTCTCCTTTACGAAATACGTAAGTTTTATTCGGAAAATTTGTTTCGATTCGCGATAGATGGCGCTGCAATTGCGAAAAATGAAATTGTTGACATTACTTTTAGCTCTACCCAGGAATAACGACGCGGACGTAGT
>CAKNWT010092761.1:0-12802 GCA_932066315.1 Andricus coriarius | reverse complement strand
ATAATTAATTGTTTAAACAATAGACAGAAATTAATAAATAAATAAATAAATAAAGTTACTTTCAGATAATAAACTGCCATTCCGATCTCAGAGAACAGATTTAAAACGAATTTTATAGAAGATCATATTATTTAAACAAATAGAATTTATTTAAATAAATGGAAATTAACTAAAAAACCTTTTTAAACATTCCAATGTGCGTTAGGGGCGTCAAATCCATATGTATGATAGGTCAAATTCTTCGTTGGAAAGTACTCTAGAAGCCTTATAACTTTAATGTCAACTTTTTCCCTAACCCTGAACAATTATTCGAAAAATACCAAAAAGTGACTTTTTCCCATGCATTTTCCCATGCAAATTTCAAGTCCCAACAGGCACCATATAAAATCAAAATTTTGAAAAAAGAAAAAATAGGACCTTTATTTTTTTGGATTTCGAAACTTTTGGGGGGGATCGTTTGCATCTAATATCAAAAAGTTTTTGGAATGCATTTTTGGACCACCCTAATATATATATTAGGTTATACCTGTGAAAAATAAAAATTTGTATATAATCCTTCAGGATTTTATACCATAATCCACTATTTTATTCTGTCGGATCCTTGAGCATTCATTCCTTTTGATAATTATGTAATTTTATGAAGGGCAGGAAATACGACGCTTTTTGTTCGAGTTCATTAAGTGACGTCGAGCTGAGCATATAGTGTTCTTATTTTCATAAAAGCCACGATTTCACGTCAAAGAATACTTAATGAATTATCCACCAGAAAGTTTAACTTCTCTTGGAGCACCACACCAACTGACACCATCTGACTGCAACTGATATGGCAGACTTTATTATAAATTGATATTGCTCATTAATTGATAATATACGTACTTAATGTCAACAAAAATTATTTATATTTTTATAATGATACTTATATATTAATATTTTTAATTGACAACTTTTTCTTACTTAAATTCACTACCCGCTAGCGCACTACCGATTCACTTCCATTCAAATGATTATTATAAATCAAAGCCTTTTAGTATTCACTGAATAAAACTAGATTTCGATGTTCCATTGACAACCATTGTCAATCTCTCTATTGGATACAACATCCACCTTACTCTGTTTTAGAGAGATTTGGATCGATTCATATGCTCGTACAAATAATAATTAGAAAACGCTTTTAGTGGAAACATTTGTGGTAAGTCGGTCCGATTCGACTCCATAGAACGAAAAAGCCATTAAATCCGATCTCACCGATTCACTGCTGCCTACTCAGTTGGCCGATTTTAATGTTTAAAAAACGATAGACCGCAATTTGAGTAAATCCGCATTCGTAAATGTTCCGATTCAAACAAATTTTATTGAATCGATTCTTTTTTCCTAGGCGCTTTTCAACAGTTTGAAAATTTTCAAAACATGAAAAAAAAAATGTTTGATAGATTAAAAAATATCAATCCAAATTTCTACTCGATATAAAATATATTTCGAAACTTTATTCATAAAATTTTTCAATTAGACCAAAATTCAAAAAGTGAGATTATTTTCAAAAAAATGCAATTTTTGTTTTCAAGAGAAACGTAACTTTAAAGCGTTATTTTTAGTTGATTTTAACAAGATTTACAAAATAACCTAAATAAATTTTTCAATTGGACACAAATTGAAAATGTTCTAGATTAATTAATCATAGTAGAGTTGTTTTAGAACTGAAGTTTGAATGAACGGGATCAAAGCGTACAGCTTAATGTCTCTATTTAGTCGATGTAAAAAACAAATTATGTTTTCTTATAAAAATTATATTGAAAAACATGCCTACTTCTTATATCCTGTTGAATTTTTGTCTGCATCATTTTCCTTTTTAAAAAGAACCGACTCTATAACCTAATTATTATCGAGCGCGAAGCACGAGTGTCACAATGAGACTGTTATCGGCAAAGCGCAGGTGCTTTGAGAATCCAATTTAAAAACAAATGGAAAAACAATCACAGTTTTCGATTTAAGTTACAATATTTATGATATTTAAACAAATTTAGTTCAAATTTAGGCATTAAACGTAAGAAACGAGCGCCAAGCGCGAGAGCGCACCGTGCGCCACGGGCGCGTTTAAACATGGCGCGTGCTGCGCACAATGAGAATGTGCCCGCCCCACGGGCATATATTTTTTTAATCCCTTCACTGTCAGTGACACATATATGGGCAAAAAAAGTCGTGCCATTTTTGCATCATGACACATATCAACGCCTCCATTCAATATGAGTTTATTTTCTGATAGCGCCGTGTATGAGACTGTTCGCTGTGTATAAGCATAGGGAATAGTTTCATGCAGAGCGCTGTCAACACATAGACTCATTTTGAATGGAGGCATCGATATGTGGGCATTTCAAAAGAAAATTATTTAACTTGATCCGAATAATTTGTGCTTGAGTATATGAGGGTTTTTGGGGTCGCTGAATTCAAATCTGAGGTTAGATTTTTTAAATTCAAATTGGCGGATCCAATATGGCGGAAATGAACGATTAAAAATGTACGGACCGCGATACAATTGATGATACTTACTTTTTTCGGGTCGCTCAATCGATATCTGGTGTTGTATTTGAAAAATTCACAATGGCGTATCCAATATATGATACAAAAATTATAAAAAATGTTTAGAACTTTATCGGATTATCCATATTATATTTTTTTGAAGTTGTTAAACTAAAAATGTAATATATGCAATGTGGCATAACAAATTTTAAGTAAACGGATTATAAAAATGGTAGTATTAGGGTATGATACAGATTGAATATAGTTCTTATAAATAGCCGCTATCAGCCGAACCCAGAGTCATGAAAATAAGACGTGACGGTTATTGACTCCGTTTTTTAAAATTTTTTTATTTCAGCTTCTATTTTTTTAGGGGGTTTAAAATTTTTTTTGTGAACATACGGTTATTGGATACTAGCATGTAATGAGCATTAGCATCATATTTTATTTTAACGACCCCAAACACGTAAGTGTGATTTTGAATTTTTAAAATTAAGCATTAGATTTCAATCGAGGGATCCCAAAAACCTAAGTATCACCCATTTTATTAATATCCAAACATTTTTAATAATGCATTTCCGCCATATTGGATCCGCCATTTTAAATTTTAAAAATCAAACACCAAATTTCGATTTAGCGTCCCCAAAAACATGAATATCACCAATATTATCAAGGTCCGAACATTTTTAAGATTTCAAGTCTGCCATTTCGGATCCGCCATTTTGAATTTAAAAAATCCAACATCATATATGAAATCAGCGACCTCAAAAACCTAAGTACCGCCAATTTTATCTAGATTCAAACATTTTTACTTTTTCATGTCCGCCATATTGCATATTTACAATCCTCCTTTTCAAAAAAAAATGCAACAAAATTATTTAAAAGTGCATTTTTCATGTTTTAAATCTATGAAATACTTCAAAAACTGTGAAAATGATCTTTTAGTATAAAACAAAAACATCATACGAAATATAAAACATAAGTTTGATCCTTATTGCCTCATTTCTCTCAGTAAGAGGAGAAAAACATGGGCATTACCCAGTTGTCATAATTCTTTCTTAACAACCACCTCAACTTTAACCACCTTTTTTGGCAAAATAAAATTTGTTTCTTTACATATTTCTAACATTTAACGAAGGACCAAAACCTAAAGTACTTGGAACTGCAAAAAAAACGATTTTCGACAAAGGAGGGCTTTGCCTAGTTGTCGTTCTCAGCGCCTCGATTACCTTGGTTAGTTGAAGATACCATAAGGGGATTAGGGGGGCTGGTTTTTGTTACAGGGACCTCAAAGTGGTCAAACTAAGGGCCAGCATACTGGCGAAGGGAGTAAACGGTGTCCCTCTACTAGAACTATGTTTGAGAGATCTGATGGTGATAGCCACAGATCTTGGAGGAATTGGAAAGCTAGTCATGGGATCGGCCTACTTTTCATATGACAGCGAAACCAAACCACCAAAGGAAATAAGTATACTGAGAATGATCTTTCGGAATATTTAATTACTACTGATTTAGATATTCTCATCATGGGGAATACCCCGACGTTTCACAGCTCGGCCAGGGACGAAGTCATTGACATCACCCTCTGTACCAGCAGTTTTAGAGACGCGGTTAAAAAGTGGTGTCTCAGACGAACTCACTCTCTCAGAACACTCACAGATAGAAAAAAATTTCTAATCAGTTTCGACCTCGTATTGCATGAATGTAAATAAGTTTACGGTGTCAAAGGTCCAAGTAATAAAAACATGTGGAATTTAGTTACAAAGTGGCCACTTTTTAACTAAATTCCACATGTTTTTAATACTTGCACCTTTGACACCGAAAACTTATTCACATTTACTCACAGATAGAGTTCAAGCTGAAATCTACCGTACCCGCGGGAACTACAAAGGCCAGAAATCCAAGAAGAACGGACTGGGACCAGTATTCCACTGAACTGAAGAGTACACTCTCAGAGGTTCCCAGGTCAATTAGAGACATGGACACCCTGGAGATGGAAGCCAATACTTTCGCGGAGGCCATCAAGTCTGTTTATAAGAGAAACTGTCGACCCACAAGAGTCCGAAAGACGGGGAAGACAGACTTGTGGAACAGGAAATTCGAAGAGCTTAGCAGGGAAACCAGAGAGAAGTTCAGGCGTATCAGTACCGGCAAAAGGGATGCACTATGGACCTCATTTACGACGACCAGGGATGAATATAGGGGTGCAATACGTAAGGCAAAGCAAGAAAGCTGGACCAACTTTTGAGAAAAGACATCGAGAACGGGGCAGAAGCGGCTAGACTGGAAAAGCTGCTTTCTCGAAATCCAGATTCTATTCATGGTACTCTAAAATGGCCCGACGGAGGATACTCAGTGTCGGACGAGGAGACCTTGGCTCACCGGACCGAGATACATTTTCTGGGCTTCATGAGGTCTGTGGAAAAAAAGGAGACACCTCTGAGACAATCAAAAACGGCTCTGGCTCAAGTTGGACAGAAACGGCGGCTAGCCCACGAGATTGTTACCCCCTCCAGGGTTAGGTGGGCTCTAAAGTCTTTCAGCCCATATAAGTCTTCTGGTCTGGATAGCATATACGCCGTCTTCTTACAGAAGGCTGGAGAGATCATCGTATGGCCACATACTATGATCCAAGGAGACTCTCTAAGTCCGATACTTTTCTGCATCTCCATCTTGTCCCTATCTATTGTGCTCCGAGGCAAAAGCTCTGTATACCTATGAGACCTTAACATCCTTGTGGCGTCGGTAAAGAGGTACTCTAAAGCGATTGGCATGCGCTTTGGACTAAACAAGGGCGCCTGCATTGATGAGTTGAAGCAACTTCATTGAACTCAATGCTTTGGTGTTTCTATACCGTGACGCAGATAGGGCCGCAGAGGAGCTTGGCCTCCCATTTGCTTCCAGCAATACTAAACACGGCCTAGCATCACTAACACCGTTGGTGCCCTGCAAATAACGTCAAATTAAAAAGTATTGCTTCGCATTCACGAGATGTTCTCCGGAAATCTGCTTTGCGACAACCTCGGATTGGGACCGTAGCCCAATACTTTTTAATGCGAGAGTGCGCATATAACGTCTAAATCTTGAATACGTGTGAATACGAAGTGAAAGATTTCGCGTTCAATGCGTGTTAATGCGAGAGTTCTAATATGTTTCAATTCTATCGAATGCGATTGAATGCGAAGCAGAATTTGTCTTAATGCTATTGAATGCGATTGAATTCGAAGCAGAAAATAAGCGATTGATAAGTATTGAATCGCATTCACGAGACGTTCTCTGGAAATCTGCTTTTCGACAACCTCGCATTCAAAATGCAATACTTTTGAATACGTTTTAATGTGACACTTATTGTAGGGTGCTCAAAAGTCGTGTACAGGAAGCAGAGCATTGGCTTCTACTAAGAGAACATGCTGAAAAGCCTCTTCATGGTAAATGTAGCTGGTGGGAGGGCTTAAGCATGGTAGCTGGCGAGAGAGCTTACGGGTCTTATTAGATTATAGATCTGCAATAGCTGAACCCGAGGGGCTGCATTGTGAGGTGTAGCTACTCTGGGGAACTAATGGACTCTAGTCGGTTGGACTTAAACTAAAGAGCGGTCCTTCCATAGGGTAATAGCAAAGCCTCCTGGAATATCGCGGGCGCGAGTTCTCGTGCTCCCAAGCTACGATGTGGTCGCCGTGTCAAGAGCTGAATGGCAACAGGTTTAACAAATCCTTAAACACCCTGGTCTGCCCGCCTCCGTAGAGGCGGACATGCCGAGGTCCAAAATTAACGAACCACGCAAAACAAAACAAACCAAAAACAATGAGGGGCCCGTTCTGGGACCCTCTTCTAACTCACCGCCAAAAGTGGGAGGCACCTTACGGGACAACTTACCAGAGGCGATGCATCTTGCAAACAGCAGCCAGGGCACCCCACAGGGGCAGTGGCTTCGGGAACTTTACATGGAGCAACTCTTCAGGCTTATCCTACAGGCAAGAGGAAGAAAGACTCCAGAAGCGTCCAGAGGTGCCCCGAATCAGCCTTTCAATGGCTGAGACCGGAATCTCCATGATGCAGATTAATCTGAACTACAGCAAAGGCGCCTCGGCGGCTTTAGCCCGGCGCATGTCAGTGGTGCAGGCAGGAATCGACCTAATCCAAGAACACTGGTTATACAGGGAAAGTATTAGTGGTTTGTAGGAGTATGCTACCATATATAAGGGGCAGTGCGGAAAAACGCCAAGGGCATGGACAGGCGTCAAAGGAATGGATGCGATCTTGGTGCCTGAGCTCTGCTCCAGGGATCTCACCGTTAATAAGGTGAGACTCAAGGGCAGAGCCGGAGAAAGGATAGAGGTGGTTATTGCCTCGGCTTATTTCCCGGGCGATGCCGAAAGACCCCCGGCTCCTAGAGAGGTGGAGACTCTAATTCGGCACTGCCGGGAGAACAAGATTCCTCTTCTGTTGGGCTGTCATGCAAACTCCCACCATATGGTATGGGGAAGCACAAACATCAATGACAGACGGAGAGATTTAATCAAATACCTATCGAGCACTGAACTGGAGATTCTGAATCAAGTTGATACTCCCACATTCCAGATTAAAAACAGGAGTGTGGTTTTTGATTTGACTCTATGCTCGGATGTACTGACGAGCAAGGTAGTGGGCTGGAGAGTCTCTGATGAGGGGGCTCTCTCGGACCACTAAATTTATCTTGTTTTGATTAACCCTAGAAAAACCGGATGTTTCAAAGATCAGAAACTCCAGAATTACACCTTGGGACTCATATAAAGAGGAACTCAAAGGGAGGCTTGCGGAATTTCCCACAAACTATGGTACCATTGATAAGTTAGAGCACGCCGCAGATTTTCTGCGAAGGACTCTGACTGCATCATATGAGAGCAATTGCCCTACAAGCACAATCAAGTATAGGAAAGAAGCAGAATGGTGGAATACCCACCTGAAGAGACTCCGTAAAAAACAAGAATGTTGTGCAACAGGGCAAATTGAACTAAATTTACTGATAAGGCTGATAAGGCTCGATAATGGTGAGTTTGTCGATGATGAAGAGGCAACGCTGAATTACCTGATGGAAGTTCACTTTCTGGGTTTTTTGCGAATTAGATCCGACCAAGAGGAGGAAGGCTGGGGCCAAGAGATGGGAAAGACCGATTGAAATTTCGCCGCTAAGGTCGTTGATTATAAAAAAAGTGGAATGGTCTGTAGGGTCCTTCTGTCCCTTTAAATCACCAGGGGTGGATGGCATTTATCCAGTGTTTTTACAAATAGGCATGGATCTCGTCGTCACTACACTGACAAAATTACTTAGAGCAAGCATTGTCCTTAAACACGTGTAATCGGCATGTAAGGATGGCAGAGTGGCCTTCATTCTTAAACCTGGGAAGAAGGGTTAGCCTGCTGCAAACGATTTCCAACCGATCAGCCTAACGTCTTTTATCCTGAAGACGTTGGAGAAGCTGGTCGAGATATATATTAGGGATGAGGCAAAATTAGAGCAGCAGATGGAACAAAAGGGGTATGCTGTAGGCACCTTCTTGAATAAGCTTTCAGCAATACTCCTCCAGATGTCATCTGTCGACAGGCTTTAAGATGTGGCGTGCCAGGCCAGATAGTATACTGGATAGGAAGCATGCTACGCTGGAGGAGACTCGGAACCAGATGGGGCGAAGGCCTCCTAAGGGGGATAGCGCACGGCGTTGCCCGCAGAGGGTATCCTGTCGCCCCTCCTGTGGTGCATTGTAGTGGACGGCCTCCTTCGAAGGCTAAATGAAGAGGGGTATTATACTCAGGGCTATTTAGATGATTTTGTAATCCTACATAGGTGGCTCATCTGGAAACGTTGACGGGTCTTACAAGGTCGGCGCTGCGCATCGTAGAGCTCTGGTACGATATCTCAGGGCTCTCGGTAAATCCGGAAAAGACCAGCCTGGTCATTTTCACGAGAGATTATAAAGTGCCGAAAGTTGACGCTCCTGTATTATGAGGCGGGAAGCTGATGTTTTCAGATTCGGTTCAATATCTGGGAGTAATCCTAGACAGAAAACTGAAATGGGCAAAGGAGACCTGGAGACCCAATGCAGGAAGCTTGTCATGACTTTTTGGATGTGCAGGAAAGCCTTTGGGTTGACGTGGGTTCTAAGGCCTAAAATGCTTGCATGACTCTACTATGATGACCTTAAACCAAGGCTCCTATGTGGCTGTGGTTTAGTGGCCATGAGCGGAACTTAAAAAGATGCAGGACAAGGGTTTGACGGGAGCAATGAGGACTACGCTCACAGCGGCGATAGGATTCCTGCTCTGTGAAGAACCCCTACATATTGCCATAACTGCTAGAGCGGCACACGCTATGGAGCACCTGGCAAGAGCAAATAGATGGGCATCAGCACACTGCCGATTCTAGAGATGATACAGATAATAAAACGCTTCAACTTTACTAAAACTTTTCGCATCTGGATTCCAAACAGGGATTTGTGGAAAGCAAATGGTAACCCGCTCCTCCAAGGGGAAATCTGGTATGCAGATGGCTCCAGGGGAGAGGGAGGGTCAGGAGCAGGAATCTATGACAGCACGAGACGGAGGGGGATAGGGATCCCACCTGGGCGACATGCTGTCTTTCAGGCGGAGGTCCTGGCCGTTCTTCGTTGTACTGAAACACTAATAGAAGAAAACGCTGCTGGCTGGCAGATTACGATCTGCTCGGACAGCCAAGCGTCACTAACTGCACTAGGGAATCCAGACATAACATCAGAACTGGTTTGGGAATGCAAAATGGCATTAAATCAACTTGCAGAAAAAAAAACAAAGTGGCCCTCATATGTATCCCTGGTCACACAGGGATCAAGAGCAACGAAATGGCGGACCAGTTGGCAAAATCCGGCACGGCAAGTGAATGCATAGGAGCGGAACCGGTACTGGGACTAGCGTCTTGCTGCATCGGCATGGCCATCAAAAGCTAAATCCGAACAAAACACCGGAAATACTGGGAACAAATCCAGGGTTGCCGACAAGCGAAATCCATCCTGGGTTACACCTATAGGATGGACAGAGCCAGGGAAATCCTGGATTTACCCAAGAAAGATATAAGGACAATGGTTCAGATCCTAACTGGGCACAACCACTTAAACTGTCATATGTACAAAATGGGGTATAAGCCCACGACAGAGTGCAGGATATGCGGTAGGGATGACGAAACATCCCTACATGTATATGCTAGCGCCCGAAATTAGCTAGGCTCAGGCAGCAAACCCTCGGGCCCCATTTTATAGAACCTGAGGAAATTACAAAGCGATCAGTGACTGACATACTAGGCTTCACCAAGAGGGGTCAACTACTGAGAGCGAATAGTTCAGGGTGTGGCATAATAGGCTTTATATTTTGAGCGCGAGGGGAGCTCCTCACGGACCTCCCGCCCACTCTACAAATAAACAAACTAAACCACGAAGAGAAAAGCTATCGATGGGTCTCTCCAACATGTTTCTCAATCTCAAGTCTGCTGGATTGAGATCGGAGACTGAGGGATTACTTTTTGCCTGACAAGACGGCGTTATAGACGCCTTAGTTTACCGCGAGCGCATAATGAACGTACTTGCAGGCAATCACAACTGCCGAGCGTGCAAGCAAGAGCCAGAAACACTTAGACATGTTCTCAGTGGATGCTCAAAGTATGCATGCTACGGGTACATAGAGAGACGCTAAAAGAGAGAGGCTCTAAAAGTGTTATATTATCATATTAGGCACTTCTATGGTGTTGATCTATTTCCCGTCTTGCCATACGCCCAGGGGGAACTCGAGTCCGTTGTGGAGAATATTCAGTGTAAGATCTACTGGAATTTCTCATTCTCCACCACTCAACGTATCAGTGCTACAAAGCCTGATATAATCCTCCAAGATCTGATGACAAAGATCATTTACGTGATTGAATTACCGGCACCAGCTGATAGTAATATCACGGCAAAGGAGATAGAAAAACGGGCGTCCGGTAACATTCTACAAAGATTGGTAGCTCTAAAAAAGTATCCAGAGGTGAAACTTTCATCGCCAACTGTGCCGTCTGCTGTGTAAGGTCATCCGCGGCTAGAGACTGAACTCCAAGGAATAGTGTTTTACGAAGTCTCTTCCCAGGTGCGAATTGACCGTCGGTCCACGGTCGGGCCAACCGTCGGACGGTCGGTCCAACTTTGTGCGCCACTGGTCGGGCCAACCAGCTAAATGATAACGGTCAACCGCCTTTGACTTCTCGACGTCGGCCCGACATTTGGTATGATGTCGGCCAGACTTTGGACAACAATGTGGGGCTGAATTTGATTTTTGAACGTTCAAGGTATTCAAAAAAATAATAACAATTGATTGCGAGTATTTTAAATATAAATTTTAATGGTCCTGCTTAGAATAAATACATATATTACATTTTTAAACAGTATATTTAAAATAAAATTTCTATCGCTACGGGGTTTCGAACCTACATCTATACCTGAATCTATCGCCTAGCAGTCGGGAGTCTTACCCGTTAATCTATACCTACAGAATAAAAAGTCAATGAAAAAACCATCCTCATAAGCCACAACTTAAAGCAGTTGAAATTAACCGTTTGGCACTGACGGGTGGCATTCCATGCCGCTTTCCGATCAAAAATTATGGTCATTCTCTAGTGTGCCAAAATACCGCTAAAACGTGCTTAGGTATCTTTCAAGCATCTATCATAATATGTCCCCATACTCCTTCCTGCTTCCATTATGCTCTTTACAGTCGACAATGATCTCGTGAAGAGAGAAGGTGCAAGCTCTCGGCACTTCGTACAAGACTTGTACAAGCCAATGTTATGCCGACGGTCCGACCTTCTCTTTCGCAGAGTCGGGCCGACCGTATTTTCTCGGTGTTTTTGAAACAACGAACCAGAATTTATCCGACGGCCTGCTCATACTCGTCCAAGGTTTGACCGACCGTCGAGTGCAATGTGGTGACTAGTACAAGCCAATGTTATGCCGACGGTCGGGCCATCTATTGCCCAGAGTCGGGCGTACCGTACTTTCACGGTGTTTTTGAAACCATGAACCAGCGTTTGTCCGACGGCGGGCCCATATTTGGGTTAAGGTTTGACCGACCATCGGGTGCATCAAGGTGGCTTGTAGCTAACCGTCTGCTGTATACAGAGTCGGACCGACAAATCTGCCACAGTTTATCCGATCGTCGGCCCAAAATTGGGCCAGAATTGGGCCGACAGTCGGCTTTTCGCCCACCGCCGACGTCGGTTGCCAACGTCGGTGAGACCATGGCAGCTTGAAAACACCTTAGTCGGTCCAACTCTGGTTACCGTAGATCGGTTACCAAAGTAAGGCCAACTTTGGGCCGATGGTCAATCTCTGGCATACGAACGTATTTCGCACCTGGGTTGCGTGAATTTCCCGCTCTTGCTTGTCTTCTGGGATAGAAGGAGCAGGAGTGGATGACGTACACGTTCCAGTTGCGTCGGGATTGGTTGCTTTAAGGAACCATTATCGTAGCTTCCGGAGCCTACAACTTCTCATAATAATATCAAATTTTTAACTATTTCAAACAAATTACATAAGCCAGAAATTGAAAAATTGGTAGATTCCGACAACTTATTCTCAAATCACTAATTGCAAAATGAATCATCTTTTTAATTTCGCAATTTTACCTGCTTACTGACAAAAGTCATATACTAAAAGTTTGTCAACGTTCGTTGATTGCAATGGTCTGAGACTCTGAAACTCGGACACTCACTTGACCTCAATATATTATAAACTGTAAGACTAACTCAAATATTTTGTCTTTTAAAGGGAAGACACGACACGTATCTTAGCGGTTTGTCCAAACTTTTTTTGCAGAGTTAAGGGCATGTGATACTTCAATCGGGTTCAGTTCCCCCGGGTTTTTGTCCACAAAACTTAAAATTTGCAAAAACTGAATTCGGAGATGCTATAAAATAGAATAACGGACGTCCCCGAACTCTTTTTTCAGGGATAATAGCAAAAAAAAATATATTCTGCTAAATAAAATTTTTCTGTGTATGCACTATTTGGGGGTTAGGATCGGTTGTCAAGTCTCTGTCATTCCGATTGCCTACAAACAAGCTTAGTTCCGGGACATTAGTTACTATGTTTTATTACTTGTCCTAAGTTTTCGACCAAAAATATTGTGTAGTTTGGAAGTAAAGCTGCGGGGAGAATTGTAACACACATAACCTCAAAATACACACATATTAATCAAATTTAGCAAAATGAAACTTTTAAAAATTATTCCACAACAGAAGAGTTCAGGGACGTCC
>CAKNWT010092752.1:0-16094 GCA_932066315.1 Andricus coriarius | reverse complement strand
GGTAGGCACGTTGATTTTGCAATGATTGAATCGAAACGTGCTGAAGCTCTGGGTGTTTTTGGCACCATAGCGTATGCATACGCACCATAAAGCCTCGGTGAACAGGGATAATGCTGGCATCGTAGCAGTCTAGCAACTCATCCTTGAGTTGATTCGTCCACTAAATGTGGGCGTTCCGCCGGTTCGTCGTCGTGTTTCCATCTAAATTATTTTCAGCACCTCGAACTCTAGGATTATCGGCATTGTTTGCCGACCCATTGTCGGGTGCTCTGCGCATTCGATCGTTTTGAACCACATTTGCAATTTTTGGAATCGAAATCGAATATATATATATACATACCTATGCATTAAAATAATATTTTTAATTGTATTTACAAAAATAAAATATGTATAGTTTTTATTGTATTACTACTAAATAATATTTGCGAATTATAAGAATAATTTTATGTAAAACATTTAATATTCGGGTGGTAAATACATATGCATTTTGCATTTTATGTGCATGGTAACTCCTGTAATTGTAACTCCGCTGTGGTAACTCTTTTTTAAATTTCTCTAATTTCAACAATTACCGACGCGCAACGTCTGAAAAATGCAGCATTTAACAGCCCGATTTTGTCGGAGTCTCTTATTCCGTTGCGTCAGCAATCTCCCACCTCATCTCTGGTATGCTAGGGCTTCCGCTTCCACTAAATGTAGACAGGGATATCTAGATTGACGTAGGTTATGTCAGGCTTACAATTATGGGTATAATTGTAATTTATAAAGGACTTTCAAGACTCTGATACCCGTTAAAGGGAGAGATTATAATAAATACATACAAACTATAATATTTTTCGTTGAAAATTCAATTATGTTACTAAAAATTCATTTATTTTGTTGAAATAGTAATCTTTTCCTTAGAATATGAGGAATTTAAAGCGTTTTAATTTTAATTTACTATCAGTACCAACATGAATTTTATTCAATAGAATTTATTCCCGTTGACGATGTCCTTCAAATCTACAAAATTAGCAAATAAATCGTTTAGGAAATGTTTGAAATAGGTACTATCTGAAATTAAAAAGGATCTCTTTCACAGGGTCTTGTTTTCTAATATATTGAATTTCTGCTTTCTGATTCTTAAAAAATGATTTGCAACCCTGTAAAAAAAGTGGGAAAAGAGGAGAATTGGCTACACAATCTCGATTTTAGATGTCTTAGGGGATTTTTCAAATGTATAGGGGAAAACGAGAATCAGCTAAAAAAAGGGGACGGACTATGATCCTTGAAGTTGTTGAAAAATTTATTACAAAATTTAGTTGCAAATATCGATTTAAGTACATTCGATAGCAACAAATGTAGAGCAAATTCGTGTTCAGCGTTAAAAAATACTTCGAAGATGGTATGTCGCATTCAGCGAGGACATAATTCATTTTTGTTGATCGGTGTTGCTAATTGAATTAAATTCTTTTGGACCCTAAAGCCAAAACCACTCCATCAACTGTTTTACAATTTTGTTCTCGAGGGTCAATATAATTGCCGAGATTATTGTTACAACATATTTCAAATACATTCCCGATAACACATATCAACCATTCCATGGACAAATAGTCGAGAAATAGAGACAAATAAGCAAAACATGCTGAAATATGCACAGAACCTATGTTTTATGTCCTTCTATGTTTTCTTAGTTTTAAAATATAAATCGTAAGGAAAGTTCAGCACCTAAGGTAAATTGTGTGGCATATTCGATACCATGGAATAGGGCTTACGTGCATAACGTGTTAATTTCAATTTTAATTATCTCAACTTTGGAATATTCAACCTATTTCTAAATGCACAGAACATTAGATAACACTTAAAGAAGTCTGTATTCTTAATTTAAAGACAGTCAGAGCTACTTCAATTTTCATGAAAAAAATTACAGTCAAATGTTTATAGTTAACAAGTTATTGCACCTACTTTAACATTCTATATCTTAAGCGCTTTTTAATAAAATCTTCTGGAAATTTGTACATACATCTATAATATAAATCTCCTTTAAAAAAATTAGCATCAGCATTTGTTTCGATAAAATAATGACTGAAGTGTCGTCGGGCAAAAGCACATAAGTACTCTCAGAAAGAGTTGCATCATTTTCTTAGTTTTAACTTTAAAGGAATTGTTTTTGAGCTATTAATTAGCTCTATCGAATCGCAAAAGGGACGCTTAAAGACAAGCAAACATCTGCAAAGAAACTCTTGTCAAAGATCGGCGCGTCCCAATAAACATCCGACTTGATAGAGGAAAGGTACATAACGTTTTTCTTTTTCAATTGAACAAAAAAAAAACAAGAAAGTACTTTCGAGTTATTATTCAACTCTATGGACCCATGAAAGGAACAGGCAAAAAGAGGTCATCACTTTTAAAAAAGACCAAAAATGGATTTTGATACAGGAAATTTCTCTTCGTAAACCGGTTGCCTAGACGATGTTATGTTTGAAGTTTCAAAACACCTGAAATGGTATAAGGATAATTGCATTACTTAATATTACGGCTCATTATCTAATTTCGTGCCAATTTGAAGAAATTTATATTTATCACTTGGTCGAGCCCTTGCCGCTCGCGTCATTCCCCATAAGCTCGATTTTAGAGAGCTCTTGAGAGCCGTGTAATCCAGATGTTTAGAGTACCGAATTTTTCTTATTCGCTTTGTCTGTTACGGCGGACCCTGTTGCTGCTCTTCCCCCGCAGATCCATAGTTCTACTTACGCGAGACCGGTTATTGAAGGGAGCCAGAGAGCAAGAGCCCGACAGCAATAATTAAAAATGAATTTGCGATATCTCTTTATATTTCTTCTTTGCTAATACCTTCAAGACCGAGCGCGAATTCAAAATGTTGGTTAAGAATGGTCATTGTTAATAAACATTGACTTAAAGATTTTATACATTAATAATATTTCACCAACTAACTATTTGCAAATTTTTGAAATAATCAATTAAAGTTAAAATTCCAATAATCAATAACAATTAATACTAGGAGACTCATTAACTTAACTTTCCAATAATATTAGTTTCGCCAGAGATTCCACAACTTTCTAATGTCTAAAAAGGTGATAGAGAAATTAAGAATAGTTTTCTAAATTTTAAAATATAATATAAAATTTGTACTTTAAAATAAAACCTGAAATAAAAAAATATTATCTGTAATGAGGTATGGTAATTGTTGTAAATCGTTGAAATAATGATTTTAATAATTTAAATTAAGAGTTTCACTTTGATTTGATATTGGTACACGTACTTTCGAAAAAAAAATATATATATATATATTTATATATATATATTAGTCGATGCTCAATAAGCATCAGCGTTTTGAAGTCACGCCACATCCTGTCGCTGTTCCCACAGCGATCAGCAAAATCAATTTTCAAAACTCTGCCAAAATCGCTGCAAAATCCTACTTCCCCTAATTAACGAAATGAAGCCAAGCCTATCCCGGTTGCCGTCCGAAAAGTCAAATTTTCAAAGTACGCAATAGGCCAATTTTTCAATGAGTCGATAACAAGGTGAAAATAATAAAAGTTTAGTGCGAACGGAAACCGGAGTGAATCACAAGTTGAGTGAATCAAAGCCTAGAAAGTCGAAAGACTTGAAGTGAAGAAGTAAGTCGGGGTTATCCAGTTCTGAGTTTATTTTAGTAGCATTATCCGGCTTATTTTAAGTGTCGTTATTGAAACTTCGTGACCACCAGGCCCAATGTTTAGTAACTGGAACGAGTGCAGTGTCCCCTTGTGTTTGTGGCGAGTCCAAACTAAAATCAATTCAAATTTGAAGAAAAGTACTAGAATAAATCATTTTAGAACAATTTGAATTAAAAACAGAGATTGTGTGTGAGACAATTTAATTTATCTAGGATAGAGAAACCTGTTCAAAATTTCAACAACAAATGTTATAAATTGTCAACTATTTTCCAATTGAACATATACAATCAATCATTTGGAACCTAGTCTCAATTTCGGTAAAAGCAGCAAGTGCGGTACTACGACAGGAGGAAGTTCACGAATCCCAGTAAAATATAAAATAAACAAACTGACGAGAGTTAGTTTGGTCTGATGTTCGTCCAACATCTCAGCTCATTCGGCATCATGTTACCACAAAATTACCCCGATTTAAATCAACTAATAAATTTGCAATTTACTTAAGCTGGTTCGTAACAGACAGAATAGTGGCAGCGGTGGCATTTGAACCTCGAACTCCACCCGGCTGATAATGATTTTAACGTTTTTATTCTTTTGCTTAAATTACTTATTTTGAGATTTTAGTGAATTTTTGCAGTTTGAAATCCATAATAATCAATAGATCTTCTTTGGAATTTATTAAAGTTAGTTAATAGAATTCTCAACGGATCTGTGATTATAGGAAAGTGAGAGTGAATTAGTTAAAGGGGAATGCAAAAAGGTTCCCTCTTCCAACAATCACTCTGCAAGCCTTATCGACCAGCGTGTGATTGGTTTCCATTCAATTATTTCGCAAGGAGGGGAGAAGCAAATAATTGCTCAAATTGTCACAGGGATTATAATTAATCGAAAGTGCAAAACGTTTAGGCAAGCCTCTTTGGCCAGCAGTTGATTGTCTTCCGATTAAGTATATTCTTTGTATTTAACTAAAGACTTCTTTGATTATGCAATAGTTGGTTCAAAATGCGAAAAGCATAAGTAAGCCTCCTCGACCAACTGACCCTTTTCCAAGGATGTGAATCCCTTTTCCAAGGTGTGAATAGATCAATTGTCTTCAATGATAACTCTACGTTTTGACAATGTCTGATTTGAATAAAAAACAAAGGTCAAAACGTAGGAGAGGAAAGAAATGACGGGATAGACAAAATAAGGAAAAATTTAACGCAATCGTTCAAGGATTGATAAAAAATTAGATCATAGTGCACGAAATAGAAACGGTAGTTCAACCCTCTGGGAAATCAATAAAAGTACCAATCAATATTCGATTCGTAGACCCCCACAATTAAAACCGGAATTGATTTTCACTGAAATTGAGACCCCCGAAGAGTTTAATTCCCTATTTAATACTCTGCTAAACAAAGCACCGCAAATAGTAGAACAGGTCCACATACCAGTGATTAACTCTGAAAGAAAAAATACAATTCAACTCCAGGATCAAATTGAGACAGTGATACTTTCGTCTAATAGTGAAACCGTCTGCGAGATTATCTTAAGTGATTCGGAACCTGCCATTTACAAAGTAGAGGAAAAATTTTTCCAAGCTTGCACAAGGCATTAAGGAGGTACGGTCACGAACGCACTTTTCTTACAGATTTGTTTAAACTTTGACTATAGCTTCTTTGGAATTTTATCTAAACATTTGCGAAGTGTAAAAAATATTGTCCTCTCCTGAGCTGAGATAATTAAGATCAAAGTTGAACCCTTATACACGTAAAGCCTATCCCAAGCATAGGAAAATTTTATATTTCTAACTCTAACTCGTAAACTATTCTTACCGTTTTTTTCAAAAACTAATATATGTTAGAAGGGTGTTTCATGAAGATTTAAAAAAAAATTCAGAATTTTTGTCCTCTTAGTTTGAGAATGAGAGGTATGCAAAGTTTGAGAATTTTGAATTATTCGCAAAATAAAACAAGCACGTGGTAGCCATCAGACAACGCTGTCGGAGCGCCTAGCTGGTCTAGCGCATGCGCAACAGTTTTAAATCTCTTATGAGAAATTTTGTTTTTTATAAATTTACCTTTAACTACGAACCGAACTGTCATTTTCAACAAATGTGACGTTTTAATTTGAAGTCAAAGAGCATAACTGTCAAAGCAGACACCATGAAAAATGCGACGTTGCCGCGTCTACTCTGAGATCTTGAGGATTTAGTGTGTACTCGTCTGTATACACAACTTTTCTATGTGTAGTGTACAATCATAGCCAAAAATTTTCTCTTAGGTCTGACAGGAAATTAATTAATAAGACATTATACCGGGATAATTAACTAATTTTTGTCTTTCATCGACGTGAATAAGGTATGCAGTATCCATTTAAGGGCTAATAAAACTTATATCACTCAAACAGTATTATTTTCCGACATAGATTTAGGACTAACTTTTTGCAGATAGTATGCGCGACCGTACCTCCTTAACTCCCTAGAACCGCCATTATCTAAGGGTGACATTGGTGACGAGAGTGACATTGGTGACGGAGAGCCCAGCGAGATGAACCAAGAGCTTGAAATAGGCGTAAACTGTGTTTTATTACAAATAAGTCTGTACAACAACATCCTATAACCTGTTAGAGTTAGGCAGGGTTGGTAACGTATAATACTCCACGTATTATACGTGGTTTTCTACGCGTATATTACCACGTATATTACCTCTCTAGATTTCTACTTGATTTGACGTATATTACGTCCGAATGGAAACTTTCAGTGCGCATGCGTCAATATCGAAAAATACCTCACATAACCTATTTTTTTTTGTCGTGAGTTGTATTCGCCGTTTTCGATTTTCAACTTTTCATTGCAGTAAAGTGTAGAAAGATGTATCGAGGGGGTAAGCCTGAATGAAAAATGTGGGACCAATCGTCATACAAAACTCATAAATCTGATCACAGAAAAGACACTTTGCGAAAGTTTTCTGTCCTTCTTTCTTCCGCTCAAAAAATATATCCTTCCATGGGATCACATTATGATATTCGACTTTTCTTCCCAGCCCAGGCATAATTATTATTTTCAATTACTATAACGAAATCAACCACATTATTAATAATTATTATATTTCAAAATTGAGGTTATGTACTTGTCAACACTGATGACACTGATTTTACAAGTCGGCCATCTTGAAAACGTAACTTACAGGAGTTTTCTACGGTTTTCTACTGTTTTCGACGTATATTACGTCAAAAGCGTATTATACGTAGAAAATACTTAAGTTAACCGTAACTTACCAACCCTGGAGTTATATAATAATTAACAATGTTTTGAAAAATTCTTTAATAAAGCTGGATAAAATCAATCGATATGTCCATTGAGGAAAATACAAACGGTGGGCAATAAAACCAAACTCAATCTAGCATGATGGATGTAAATGGCGCGATAACAATCGCGCTGGAGGGTATGACCCTTCAGCAAAGCACCTTTCACATTCCTACGTTTGACGGAAAAACACCCCCCTTAAAGGAATTCCAGCAGGATATAGAAAACGGTGCGGTCTATGTTACAGAGGCAACGGAACCATCTTTGATTAAAATTGTTTTTAGTAAACTAAAGGGCATTGCTCGCAAAAGTTTCCGCGATAAACAATTCCCAACCCTTAAGTATTTAACAGTTCATTTGAAAAAACGCTTCACCCTCACTAAGAAGTACCAGTGATACTTAAAACAACCGTGAATCTTCGTATGCACCAAAAAGAAAGTGTAAGCGATTACTAAGATAGGACCTTGGGATTCGTTAGTGGAGCGAAACATTCGTTAGAGGAAAAGTACTCGGGTCCCGGCAATAACACATCCATGATGATGAAGCCACTAATATATTGTGCTCGTGATGCTTATATTAGGGGGTTACCAAGGGACATGTCAACATTTGTGGATACTAGGAATCCAGCGAACATACACGAAGCATATGAATCCGCGGTTCACGTAGAGAAGCGACAAAAATATGCGGAAAAGGCAAGAGCGGCATCTGCGTCGAATTATCGTATCTCCAGACAAGACAAGTCCCCTGATAGGGCACGAACACCCAGTCGCTACACCAAGCTTATGGAGGGTGTCAGTAAATCTAAGCTACAAGGAAACCCCCCGGGAGAAACTACTCTACCTACTCCCAATATCCAATACCCCCCTCCTCTGCCTTATCCACCTTTCCCTATTCCACGTCCAATGTACCCCAATCCATACGTACAATATCCCTATCCAATACCCGCCTCGATTTCAGGGAGTAGCTGATAATACTCCATGGCCTCCGGCTCTGTCATCTGCCGAATCAAGGCCAGCGTCACCCAAACCAACGGATTTAAACTTCAAGAAGACCGTCGTTCGGACGTGACATCGAGTCCAATTCTCAAGGAGCGTCCCAGAACAGAGCAGTTTGTGGAGCACCCCTGCAAATCTTCCGAGCCAGATGTCAACAAACAGACTCACCAGTAGTGCGTTACTGAACCCGAAATTCGTGAAGGTAAGGCTTCGTTTTTGGTAGATCTCGTATCGGACGTCAATTTAATCAAATTCAAATCACTAATAGAATATATCACTGTAGGGGATTATTCTATTTAGGTTTCTGGTATAACACCTGAAATGGTAGAAACCCATGGGACCGTGTGGGTACAGTTACTCAATAACCAAGTGAAATTTCATGTCGTTCCCAATAAGTTCCACATTTCAATCGAGGGAATAATTGGCCGCCCTTATCTGCGCCAGGAGCAAGCTCAGCTTTCTTTCAGGCATAACTCCCTCGTAATTATATCAGAGCCTTTCACTCCGATACCATTAGTCGACCCTGAATCTAGAAATGCACGGCAAAGTTTATAAAAGGAAATCAAACCTTTCTCTCTCGTACTATGAAAATAAAATAACGGATAAAACACCCGGTTGCAATCAATCTAAAAAAATGAAGAACTATTAAAAGGTGACCTGCCACGCCTAGATGCCCCTGATGGTGTTTACATTGGGGAAGGAGTGGTCAGAAACATCAATGGTATATGTTATGCATATGCCTACAGTACTACAGAGAATGACGTGGAATTCCAGGCACAACCTCAGGAACATATCCCATTCGTTAGAAGACAGCGATGACTCCGATCTACTAGTCTATCGAAGGGACCATAGTTTGCTCCCTAGTGTAGAACCCACTTTAGTGCCTCCCGTTGAAAAAGCTGAACCTAAAAGTGCACCGCCCTATCTCTCTAACCCTTGATTTCCTACTTTATGTAGTAAACCAACGGAGGTATGCATAGATGGTGCATGCGCTTATAACAGCAAAGGAGAACTAGAAGGGTGTGTGGGAGTTTGGATCGGCCAGGACTATGATTGGAATATATCAAAACCGGCGCAGGGTCACCAAACTAATAACTCGGCTGAAGTGCAAGCCGCAACGCTGCTACGTGAAGCCGGTGCACCCTTGGAGATAACTTGGCATCATGTACCAAGCCATCAGGGTGTAGAGGGTAATGAAGCCGCATATCAGCTGACATGAACAGAGATTAATCAACCTAATAAAAACGCTAATGCACATGAAACTGGCACTTTTCCACAAGGGAATTATGGAAAATTGACGGAAAGACCCCTCGGGGATATTGTCAATGTCATACCAGACTGTACAAGTAGTGAAGGCAGTAGTGGTGACGAAGTGCATAATAAAGAAGCTACGGACACTTCTTAAACATCCACATTGGTAGCCGCCATACAAGAGTCCGTAGCTGATTTCGATCAATCCATGACTAACCATCAGTCGTATTTCTGGGATCAGGAAGGCTTGGATCAACCAAAAAATACAGTTCAACTTGAAATCACAGCTGTATCCGAAGAAGAGCAAGATCAAGATCTCTTACTCCATTTGAAAAATATGGATCCTCGCACTGAACTGGATGACCCACTCCCTGAGAAGGTAACTAAATTTTTAGCATCATTTCAGGATCATCTTCAGCAAAGTAACAAAATCGACTCAAGGGACCCCGTTTTAGAGCCCTTGAAAACACAAGATACTCCTGTGATCTCCGGAGTTAAGAAGGGAAATCGCTAGAGTACAGTACGCTTCAGAGATTTACCTGAAACGATGGGATCTCCCATTGTTAGGGGATAACCGTCCAGTCGGTCTTCAGCTCAGACTCCTCTCACGGTTCCTGCTCCATTGACTCGATCTACAGACATACCCCCTATGGACGGATCTGCGCAAGAATCAAGAGTTCCTGACTTTGCTCCAATGACAATTACAACAAGGACGCCCTTACAAGTAGAAATGCTTTACATCGACCCTCCCACTCCCTCCTCAGAAGAGGAAATCGAGCAAACCCAATCGACTTTTCTACCAAACGAGGAAAAATTAAGTTCGAAATCCTCGTGCATTCTCCATGAGTGGACTAAGCCGCTAATGTTTCGACGCGATCACCATGGTCATTTCATCGCGGAAGATTTTGAACCAACAAACCTAATTTTTAAACTACTTATTGCCATTGTATGGCAAATTCAGGCGACTTGCTAGGTACTTTACCTCAAGACAAGTTAGCCGAATTGTTAACCGATGTATTCCGGGGTGGTCCACCTACGATAACGTTGTGCCACGGAAAATTAGAAGTTCCTCCAGAAGAGTCTCGTCAGCTGCTAATTTCCGAATATCACGATGGTCTTCTTAGCACACACAAGGGTGTAACTAAGACCTGCCCACGCCTCGGAGAACGATGTATGTGGCCAGAAATGCGAAAAGATGTGACCTATTACATCCGAAAATGTAATAGTTTTCTCGAAAATAAATTGATTCGGGCCCGTACACGCGAGCCGCTGGTTATTACCGATACCCCTTTAGGAGTGTCTGATAGGGTTTCTCTGGATACCGTTAGTAAAGTAGCAACTTCAACTCAGGGTAATAGATATATCCTTACCATGCAGGATAATTTCTCAAAGTTGTGCATCGCGGTACCCATTCCAGATTTAAAAACGAACATCGTCGCTCAAAATCTATTCGCGCAATATGGGGCTCCTCGCTCCCCGCAGCCACGTTATTTTAACTGATTATATAAAACACTATGCCAAATATTACGATGATTGCTTTTTGCGATGTTCGCATACAATACCTCTATCCATGAATCGACGAATTTCACCCCGTTTGAATTACTCTACGGACATATTGCGCGCATGTTAAGCTCATTCCATCCTGTAGATGAATTGGAAACTTATTGGTCCTATCTTCGTGACTTAATAATTCGATTAAATGAAATCCAAAAGATAGCAAAGCGAAATATGATCCAAGCGAAAGAGCGCTCTAAATTACGTTATGATGAGAAGGCACGGCCGTTGAACGCAGCGATCGGACATAGAGTAATTGCTTTCAAGGACGTGCGCAAAAATAAGTTTGATAAAAGGGCAACTGGAACTTATACTATCGTGGGCTTCACCGAGAATAATAATGTAGTTCTCGAGGCCGATGATGGTGAAAGATTCACTAAACATGCGGACAAGCTCTTGGTCACTCAATGTTAGGAGTTTCATCTCCTCCGTATGTATAAAATCGGTACAGCACTACCGTTCCCAAATGTATAAATTGAGTTCAATCATTGCTCACGGCCATCAGAAGAGTTTATTAGTTGTCACTGTCCTCTGGGTCACTCATACTGCGGCAGAAAACACCTATGAACATCTTCAGTTCCATTCGAGCACGGGGATGTACTATGAATATCAAGGACCGTTGCGGATACAGGTCATTAACTGGCGTATCAACGCGTTCTTACGTGTGGATAAACTCTACGATTCTTTGAACTACTTCCAAACCAGGGTCAAAATTATCACCAACTACGATATCCGGACTGAATTAGACGCAACCACTCGATTGAGGGATATTATTCATCAGGAATTCAAGGAATTAACATACCACTCAACAAGGAAACTACTAACCAAGTTACCGGCTTGGATGCGGACACGAAGGACTATGCCAATGTTAGGATTCTTAGGCGCACTGATTGGACCTGTAACCGGATTACTCACTTCAGATAATGGTCTAGTTATGCACAATAAAATCAACGACCTCAACTTGGCTCAAGTTAACCTATCACATATAGTAAGTCAACAGACGCATTTGGTACGCGCTCAACTCGAGCATTTACACCGAATCACTGACGAGCAAGAAACCCGGCTCGGAATAAATTCTATGGAGCCCTACATTCACTCTATAACTATAACATCGTTAAGAATCCTCAGGACCCCTTGAACCAGGAGGGAGTGACAACATTGGAGCAACTAGAACAACAATTATATGATTTTAGCTTGCAACTTCTACCTTCGTTCAGAAGTCAGGTACGCGATCGAAACCTTGTGGTTCCATGCTCCGTCTCGTCTTTTCTCGCGTGTCCTATTGCGGTTGCCGTCCAAAATTTACATTTTCAAAATACGCAATAGTACGAGTTTTCAATGAGTCGATCACAAGTTTAGTGAATCAAAGACTAGAAATTCGAAAGACTTGAAGTGTTTTGTTCTTTCCTATTGAGTCCATAAAGGCAGGGGTATAATAACTCATTTACTAGTTTCAACTTAATAAAATTAGAATTTATTAAGTTGAGACTGCACTATTCCCACGAAGAAGTATGTCGGAGTTATCCAGTTCTGAATTTATTTCAGTAGCATTAACCGGCTTCGCGAGTCATATTGGTCGTGATCTGTGAGAACTTATTAAAAATATTGTAAACTGAACATTTTCGGAAAATAAAATGCGCGCTGACATCTATTAGTTATAGTGAGAGTGTAACTTCGGTTAATAAGTAGAGGAAAATCTCATATAAGAAATTCAGAGCAGCCAAGAAAAGTGAAGTTCATGAAAATTAAAACAGTGAACATTCCAGAATCTAATTTTGTCTTCAATTTTCATGTACATTCACGGATTCATAAATTGAAATTTAATCGAACTCACTATGACTATCTCTTTCTAAACAAGTGTCTCACTCTCACATACAGTGCAAGGTGACAAGTAGGAACTGAGGGTGATGTGCTGCGTGAACAGTTTATTGATCGCGTTATGATTTAAATGCAAGACTTAAAATTCTTGTATAATTTAAATAATTCATGGTCATTGAAATAAATAGGCGTATAAATGGATGCTCTTTAAGCTGAACAAGAAGCAGCTTTTGAATCCTTGGTAGGGGTTCTACCTAGCTTCATAAAATTAGAAAAGGATTGTGCCACTTGAGCCGTCGTAGAAGGAAGATTAAACATTTTAAAGAAAAATTGGAGCCTTTGTCAACAACATCGAAAGAATGTCGTCGAAGCGGTAACAATAGATAAGCCTAAAATTACTTATTTTTCTAAAGATTTTGTTAAGAAGGCAGAAGTTATCTTTTTTAAAGCTTGACTTCTTTGTTAGAATAATCGCACAGTTCAAAGCCTCGATTGGTACTTTAGACTCAAAGGTATTGATAGATATTAACATTTCGCATGCTTCGTATTCTTCAATGAAGTTAAAAGATATAGAGTTGCCTAAACTTTCTGTTGATTATCTTGAATGGCAAAACTTTATTGATTTTCTTGAATTATTTGTCGACAGTAGTAAAAAGTATTCTAATGTTCAGAAATTATATTACTTAAAATCTATCTTGACTTACGACGCTGCACAAGTAATCAAACATATTGCAATTACTGATGCCTGCCGATGAAACATCACTAAGCCGCCAGTGCCGTTTATATGCCTGTTTTGACTGATTTCGGCACCTAAACAGCACTGAGAGTGATGCGACGGTCATATAATGATCCTATTGTATTCGTCACGTACCTGGCGTGCAGAGTGATTTACAGTAGTTGGCCGCCACCCTCCAAAAGCACTTCCGCTCACCCAAAAGCACTTCATGGACGGTCTCAACGCTATATTTACCGCGACAAAATTTTTGAATCTTGGATGCTCGAAATCTCGTTCAAAATCTGATAAAAAATTGTGTTATTTGCGCTTGACAAAGAGCCACAACGCAATCTTAACAAATTAGTTACCTTCCAGTCGCAAGAATCACTCCTAGGTGTTTTTAACACATAGGTCTAGATTACGCTGCACAGTGGTCCGAAACAGCTAAAAAGGCGGAAATAATTCTCAGAAGCAAGATTTCTCGATGAATTTTGGTATCTAGTGGTTTTGAGATATGGGGAATCTGAATTTTGTAATATTAGTGGCGTAGGTTACCGTCATAAGGCAGTGGCTTAGTAAAACAAGACTAAACATGTTTCTTTAAACAAAACTGTTTGATGCCCGTGGATTTTGAAGGGTGAGAAATTCAAATTTTTCATTGCCATAAATGGGTTTTTACGTGTGGGGAATCAAAATTTACCGTTAAGTGTAGTATGATCCCTTACAATGGGACAAAAAAAATGGGACAATGGGACAAAGGGACATAATGCGGAGAAAATCGACTTTTAGTTTTTCACACCATTCGATAGCTTTTTATTTGCTCTTTCATAATAAAAAGTATTATTCCTATATCTGAAAAATTCGAATTGATATTAATCTGCAAAGTGAAGCCCTCTTATGGAGTTCCTATATTGAAACGCCTCTTCAATCGCTCCTCCTGTAAAATGTAGCTTGTGCGCATTAGGTCCGTTTCTTCGCGGACGGTCACATATCACGGGAAAAACACAGTGCCAATAAGGGGTTTTAAGCATTTTGATGATTTCTTGAGATAAAGGTTTCTTCTTCATGCATTTATGTATAAAATCAACAAATAATATTAAACGAGAAGTCTTCACCACTAAACATAATCACTTATATAATTTAAAGACAATCAGAAAGAAAAACGATTACTGTCTGTCTATAAATGGACAAACTATGAATTTGTTTATAAAATTTGTTTATGAAATAAACAAATAATATCGAATGACAATTATTCATAACTGAACACCACCACATACATAATTTGAAGGCGTTAAGAATAAAATACAATTACTTTCTGCACATAAATTACCAAACTGTGCATTTGTTTATAAAATGAACAAATAATATCGAATGACAGGTCTGCATCACTAAAATATCCACAAATATAATTTAAAGACAATTATTAAGAAAAACGGTTACTTTCTATCTATAAATGGTCAAACTATGCATTTGTTTATAAGATTTGTTTATAAAATAAGCAAATACTATCGATTCAGAATTCTTTGTCACTAAACATCACTACTTATGTAATTTGAAGTCGATTAGAGAGAAAAACGATTACTTTCTGTCTATAAATGACGAAACTATGCATTTGTTTATAAAATAAACAAATAATATCAAATGACCAATCTTTATCACTAAATATTACTACTAATATAATGTCAAGGTGCTAAGAAAGAAAAACGATTACTTTATGCCAATGAATTCCTAAATTATGCATTTGTTTATATAATTTGTTTATCAAATAAACAAATTAAACCAGACAACAAATTTTCATGATCAAATATGACACTGTCGATGAAATGAAGCAATTTCAACTTACAAATATACTTTGCAAGCAAAATTTCCAAGACGTTGACATATTATTAATATAATTTGTTTATAATAATTAGATTCGATATCCTGTTAATTATTTATATTCCTCAGACACATCGACATTCATTTTCATTTAGAATGGGATTAATGTAGTTATTTATTTAAAGATAAAAAATAATAATTAAAAAATGTCTCATTTTCGCTCTTTGTATATTTATATAAAAAATAGAAAGCGATAAAAATTGAAAAATCTCATCCATAGACGCTCTTATGCAGCTACTGCTGAACACTTCTAAAAAAAATTTGAAAATCGGTTAAGAATTGTAGGCTGTAACTTCAAACGTTTCGTTTCTGGTCGTGGTTTACCCTCTGACTTGCATAGCGACAATGGAATACATTTCCAAGGAGATGATCGCGAATTACAACGATCCTTTAAATTTCTAGTTGCCGATAAGAACGCCAAACATTTTTTTTAGAAAAGGATTCAATTACATTGTACTTCATGCCTCCTTCAGCCCCACACTTTGGAGGTCTCCTGGAGGCTGGAGTAAAAAGTTTCAAAACTCATTTTAAACGTATCGTTCACGCGCCAATTTTAAGAATTTTATATTTATCACTTTACCCTCGCGTCATTCCTCATAAACTTGATTTCAAAGAGCTCTTGAACGCAGTCTAATCCACATGTTTAGAGTACCGAGTTTCTCTTATTCGCTCAGTCTAGCGAATCTTGATACATATCTGGCGTATTACATTTTTTATCAATGTTTCGCAAGTGTTTGTACGCCTTTGTGACATATTTGTAATTACAATAAATCTGGTGGCTTTCAAAATAATATTTCATTGTGTTTTTACTCAAATTAAAGTTCTAAGATCTACGTGCTGCTTATCCAGCTAATTCTTTCAGAAAGTTCGACTTTAATATCATTTAAATTAAACGAGTACGAACACTTGAAAAAAAATGCAAATGCACTGTAAAAAAA
>CAKNWT010092724.1:0-11674 GCA_932066315.1 Andricus coriarius | reverse complement strand
TTCCATATATTACTACATATATTGTGATTGTTTGCACCATTGCAAACGTTCCGAGACGGGCTCTCAAGCATGACGGACATATTGATTGTTGATTTGTTGCCACATTGCAAGCACTGTGAAACATGCTCTCAGGCATGACTGACTTATTCCCCATGACAGATTATGTATTTAATCTTGCTGTTTTGTGATTCATCTATGCCTGAATCTTAATTAAAGTTTGACAAGCTAACTTTGGACTTTTTCCGAGGTCCCTGCATTTTAATGGAGATTCAAACTCTCTTTCTTTCCTTCTCATTTTCTGTCGTTCTATGTCTACAAACGTTGTACAATTCATGAAGATTTGTGCACATGTCTCATCATGAGAGTCATGGACCTTTGAAGAGAAAATTGTCATTGGTAACTTCGATCACACATATAAAAAGCTTCTTCTCACATTTCTGAAATTCAAGTGTTTCTACAACAGCGGATTCGAGCACTTGGGGCTGCTGCAACGTTGCATACGCTAATGAGTGAATCCAGGGGCAGGTCCATCACCTCAACCTAGAACGCCTCGCAAGGCTCGAAAAATGAAGTCGTGGGTCTTAATTACATTTGTCAATCCCTCTTATGCTGCATGTAACCCAAAGCACTTCATCGGTAATTTTCAAAAGTGGCACAGACTTAATGCTCCTGATAGGCATCAAACTGCAATTCGACTATGTTCATGCTTTGATTGCCAGAATATGGGACATGGGAGTCGTAACTGCCCTTCGAAGACTTGTTATCGCCTACGCTATAAACAGCATTATATCACACTTCATGATGTCATCACTCGTAAAAGGCCTTCGACTGAAGACTCGGCTCCCTCAACCACCATTAAAGTTCGGTTGTATTTGAAATCCGATTATTCGGCCTCTTTCTGATAAGTTCTACTTGCTACAGCACAAGCCGCTGTAAAGACCTCGGATGGACACCAATTTCGAACAAGCCCTCCTCAACCCTGGCTCTGAGACCAGGACTTCGTTCCGCGGATCCGTTTACATCTTGGTTTACCACAACAGGCGATCAATATTCTCATTAACACAGTTGCAAAATAAACCAATCAAGATTGTTCCTAGACGCGTGGCCCTACCTCTCGAATCTCGGCAATCATTGTTACTTGTCGAAGTGAATGCTCTTGTTCTTCGTGATCTTCGTGTGATCGCTACATCGGATAAGGTTGCGGATAGGGATTGTCATCAGATCCAGGGGCTTCCCTTAGTGGATCCAAAGTTCATTGTACCTTAACCCATTGTTGTGCTCTTAGGCGCCGATTTACGGCTCAACTCTTCTATATGCTAGTTGTCAAGGATCGCGAGAGGCTCCCGTCGCCCTTCGATTCGTTTTCAGGCGGTTTGTGATTTGTTCGGTCGGATCCTCTACACCTTCAGATGAATCGGACCATTCCAGAACCGTACTGACGTTCAGTGTTCGCCAAGGGGACAACCTTGCTAGCCTCCTAAATCGATTCAGGGTAGTAGTATCAAATCGTTGATTTCTTTCGTGGATCAGGAAAGTGAGCGAGCTTTTACGGACGGACTTATACGCGACAACACAGGCAGATACACTGTACGCCTCACTCTTCGACAGACCTGTATCCGCACCTTGGAAGAGTCTCTGCTGAGATTAGGGTAATAAAAATAGAATAGTATTCCTCGTTTTTGGGGATACTAGCCAACATGATTGTATCCCTAAACTAGAAACTTGTGCTCCGGTACTTATGGTTCGATTGATTAATTCCGTACGCGAGGAATCGGAACTCTTTCATGCGGTCAGCTACGCTTGGCCGGACTCACGAAGCATTTCCGTTGGCCGAGTTCTGTCGCCAATCGAATTTCAGAGATCCAGCGAACTCCTTTTTTAAAATTTGTTGACGCTACATCCCTACAAAGAAAAATTCAGATGTAATGCGACTAAATAAATGAATGGACTGTGCCAAAACGTAATCATCAAAATGGACACGAGACAGTCGACAGTCGACCCTTCCCTACTTCGATGTAGGACATGGCTTTTAGGACGGGTAACCAATCTTAGTTCCGGACACGAAGGATTTGTGCGATCTGCCACGGTTAAAACTTCCATTGGAACCTACAATCGTCCCATCGTCAAATTGATCTGATTCCCAGTCGTGCACTGGCTCTATACGGCCAATTGTGCTTCATGGCGGGCGGAACTAAAGTTTTCCTTATACATGGAAATTCATTGCGTACCTCATGGCGGGCGGCACTAAACTCTTGACCCTCGTACGTGGAATTTATTTCGTTCGGTGAACGAGGCGGGCGGGATGTTAATAATTTATTTGCTGTTATTGTTTCCCTTTGATTGACCTTCGGGCTTCATTGATCATCGCATGGCATCCTCCCAATGCTTGTTCTCGTTCAAGGTTCCTTTTCTGTTTGAGTTTTGGGGGCTACTTTTTGGCTTGTGTGGTGACTTATGTTGTCGCTTGAACGTGCCTTGGTGGAGGGCTGCCAGGCTCCCTTCTCCGAGAGAGCTCAGTTACTATCCAGGTGTACGCTGGGTGGCTGGTTTTCGGGGTTGCAACGATGGGAGATCAATTGTGCGTAAATTCAAGTCAGAGGCTCTTCAAGTCCCAATTTAATTGTTTTTTGTGATTTCCCGACTCGATCGTCTTCTAGTGTTGCAGGAAGTGACGAGTCGGATGACGTATCACCTGCGGTCGCGTCGGGATCGATCGTTCGGTGAACGATCGTGGTCGTAGCTTCCGGAGGCTACATCTGTGCTAATTTTCACCAACAACCAAAACCTTTTTTTGGACATCAAGGAAGTGCCTCATTGGGTAGGATCGAGGACTCGTATCCTGAACTAAATCGAGGCAAGGTATTGAGAAGTGCGGGATCCCGGTGAGAAATTGTCTGGTTCATTCTCGTTGAGTATAACTTGACTGAAGATGACTCCTTTCGCTATTCCACGCCAGTCCGTCATTAATTCAAAACACGTCCTAAGTTGGGCAAATATTATTAAAACTGTTTCAAACTTGACATACGAATGAAATATACCCTAGCGATGATTACAAAACAAAGAAATAGTTGAAAATCGCCTATTGTTTATTAATATTTAATTGCAAATTGAGACAGATCGGTAACCCCGTTTTTTCAGTTTCGCCGACAAAAAGTATCGAGGGAACTTTAGAGTTGACACAACTTCCAGTGAGCCATTTGTTCCTTACTATTAAAGGAAGATTTGTGGAAATTTTCAGATCGATTCATTGAAAATTGGCGGAAATATATGCATTTTACAATAAAGCGCGAGGCGCCGCCAACGATAGCTCCGTGAGTACTGAGCACCATCAGGTAGCGGGTTAGCCGTTTGGCTTTCAGGAACTCAATATTTTTAATGATTTTTTAATGTTTATCTGCTTAAATGACCCCTTCACCTCCCTAAGAAATATCGATATGACAAAATATGTTTTGCATCTATAATCATTTCAGTTATGTTCATATTAGAAAGCAACATTTTAAGTTTCTTGCTTACGTGAATATTTTGGTTATTTCTGCATAAAAAACTGCTAATTTTTAAACAAAGCAGACCAAATGTCTGTCACATAGGGAAGAATAAAAATTTAACTAGTTCCAATTTTGTTGGAAAAGAGCCCACATCTCTACAAACTTTCAAAAATTATAGGCAGAAACATTTCGCTTAATATTTTATTTCTAATTTTTTAATTTAATATCTGAAAATAGTTTTCAATTGAATTCAGTTTTCAAATAGCAAAAATGTATACGGAAAACTTTTTTACAAAGTGGTAGAAAAAGAACGAGAAACGAAAAAAATTGGAAAGCAAACGAAAAGAAATTAGCCAAAAATGAGGTAAGTTATTATGAAACTTTATTTATAATTAAATAAAAATTGATTAGACCGAATACATTTCAAATCAGGCCTTTACTGTGATACAAGTGGATTCTACCTAAATTAAAATTATTAAAGCTTTTGCCAAAAAATAATATTGTAAAAATTGCATGTATGTAGGGAAAGTTTAACTATTGTTATTCGTTAAATTATAGTCGTCCTAGAGACCGGTTCACTTGAGTTTATGTGTATTATAATTTCATTATTGGCCGAAAAATAATATTTAGAAAATTATGTTTATGTAGTAAAAGTTTAGCTACCGTTATTCATTGAATTATTGTCGTCCCAGAGACCGTTTCTCCTGAGTTTATGTGATATATTTGTTTTAGAAATAATAATAGTAATATATTTAACTAAACAACCGTATAAATCATAGTTTGTCATTTCGATATTTCTTGGGGAGGTGAAGGGGGCATTAAAGCAAATAAACATTAAAAAATCATTGAAAACATTGAGTTCCTGAAAGCCAAACGGCTAGCCGCGCTGCCTGCTGGTGCCCAGTACTCACGGAGCTATCGTTGGCGGCGCCACATGCTTTATTGTAAAATGCATATTTCCGCCAATTTTCAATGAATCGATCTGAAAATTTCCATGAATCTTCCTTTAATTCTAAGGAATAAATGTCTCACTGGAAGTTGTGTCAACTCTAAAGTTCCCTCGATACTTTTTGTCGGCGAAACTAAAAAACGGGGTTACCGACCTGTCTCAATTTGCAATTAAATATTAATAAACAATAGGCGATTTTCAACTTTTTCTTTATTTTGTAAGCATCGCTAGGGTATATTTCGTTCGTATGTCAAGTTTGAAACAGTTTTTATAATATTTGCCCAACTTAGGACGATTTATTTCTTAAAAACTAATTGAATTTTGGGACATATTTTTTTTTTAGTTTATTAGGCTTATTATTAAAAATAATTATCCGATCAAAAAATAGAAAATAGAAAAAAGTTCCGTCTCGTCATTATCTACAAGCCTATATTTTTCAAAAATTAATTTTTTTACTTTTAAAATTTCCGTCCACCCAGACGTTTGGACAATACTTTTACCCGATCTCAAGGGCTGGGCGAGTTTCTCGATCCAGACCCTCAATTACAAACATAGGTGAGTGAAGTAAACGGTGTTTTTTTGTTAAATAATTTTTTTATTTTATTTTTGGAAGAATATTTGATGAGATGCAGTATACAGCATTAGAGTAGCAAACAAATCGACATTTTTTAGGAGAGCGAAATAACATGCTGTAAAATCGAAATCACTATTTAAAGGTATAAACAAAAGTTTACTCCTGAGCTAAAGTGTTTCTGAATTGAGGCCAAAAAAGTATTTAATATAAAATATTTCCTTTCAAATTAAGGATGACACAAAACAAAACATACACAAATTATAAGAGAATAAAAAAAATGTATGGACAAAACATCCACTATATATGCGTTGATTAAAAATAGTATAACAATTATTAAAATAAATACTAACATGAATAAAAATTAAAGTATGGAAAAAAAATTCTGATTGACAATTTTTCAGAACAAATATATAATTTTATCTGCTTTAATGTTCACAAAATCATGAAGGCAATATTTGGAAAAATTCATTTTTTCGACCTTTTTGAATTTTGAACTTTAACCCTTAAACTAATAATTTTTAGATGTAGTAGCCGCTGGACCGAAAATAAGCAGGATCTTTTTTATTCCGGAAAACTGGAAAGGACCGTGAATTTAGGGGTTAAACAAATTTAAACGTCCGATTGAATGCCAATGTTGGTAAGACCTAGTTTGCAGTAGGAAAAAGCAGAGCTTCCCTGCATTCGTCTGCAAATGTTTCTCTCTACATGGTACTTTTTCCTGTAAATCTCCGTCACACCTAATTTACAGAGAATTTGCAGAATAAAGCAGACTTTCTCTGCTTCTTTTTGCAAGCAGTTCCTCCCGATAAATTTCTTCTCATTTCTTTTCCTGTAAATCTCGGTAAGACCTAGTTTGCAGAGAAATTGTAGGAAAAAGCAGAGCTTCCCTGCATTCGTCTGCAAATGTTTCTCTCTACATGGTACTTCTTCCTGTAAATCTCCGTCACACCCTATTTACAGAGAATTTTCAGAATAAAGCAGACTTTGTCTGCTTCTTTCTGCAAGCAGTTCCTCCCGATAAATTTCTTCTAATTTCTTTTCCTGCAAATCTCGGTAAGACCTAGTTTACAGAGAAATTGTAGGAAAAAGCAGAGCTTCCCAGCATTTTTCTGAAAATGCTTCTCTCGACATTGTACTTCTTCCTGCGAATCTCCGTCACACCTAATTTACAGAGAACTTGCAGAAGATAGACAGAGACATGCCGAGATTCTCTGCATTTCGCTGCAAACAATTTTTCTCTGCATACTAATTTTCACGCAAATTTCCGTGAGACCAAATTAGCAGAGAAATTGAGGAGTTTTGCGGATTAAAGAAGGAAGATTTATCTGCATTTATCTGCAAACGTTATTGCAGAAAGGCCGCGGATAAAATACAGGAAGATTTTCCCACCAGGGATCTTTCGGAAAATCATTTTGTAGAAGTGTACTTGTAATTAGCTTTAAGTTATTTTCTTCGTATTTTTCTTCTGAAAGCAGAATCGCTCTATCAACTGAGGTATAATAAAGTTTTATTGAAAAATGAATCCAGGTTGGAGAAAAGAAAAAAAAATGTATTTATTAATAAGGCAAAAAAAAAATGTGAGAAAAATTCGACACATTTTAAGACATTTACCTAGAATGTTTTAAGTTTTTTTAAAAGATTCAACAATAATTAAAAATTTGAAAACATCACAACAATTTTTTGACAAAAAGTAGTGTTGAAGATTTAGAAAAAGTTTTTAAAACGTTTAAGATTTTCGAAAGGTTTTAAGAGAATGAAAATTTATTCTTAAGATTTATTGGAAAAGATTTGTTAATTAAAAAAAAAATTAATTTAAAGAGAATATTTTAAAATATTTCAAAAAATTCGAAAAGATTTAAGACATTGCCAAAAATAATTCTGAAGATTGCTAGGTAATTATTTTGATTACACAAATTAAAAAAATATATACCTATATAAGAAGAATTCGAATCATTTAAAAGATATTTACCTAGAAGGTTATAAGTTTTTAAAAAGACTAAACAATATTTAAAAAATTTGAAAACATTTTAACAATTTGTTGACAAAATGCAGATTTTTGAAGATTTAGAAACATTTTATTATCGTTTAAAAAATTTTGAAAGGTTTTAAGAGAATGAAAATTTGTTCTTAAGATTCATGAGAAAATGGGAAACAATTTGTTCATTAAAAAAAATCATTTAAAGAGAGTATTTAAAAATAATAATTCAAAACGTTCAAAAAGATTTCTAACATTGCCAAAGAGAATTCTGAAGATTGTGAGGTAATTATTTTAATTACACAAATTAAAAAAAATATATATATAACAAGATTTCGAATCATTTTAAAGATATTTAATACCCAGAAAGTTTAGAGTTTTCAAAAAGACTCTAAAATATTACAAATTTGAAAACATTTCAGCAATTTTTTGAGAAAATGTAGATTTTTAAATATTTAGGAAAAATTATTGAAACGTTTAAAAATTTTTGAAAGGAGTTGAGAGAAAAAAATTCGTCTTAAGATTCATGGGAAGATTTAGAACGATGTTTTATTTCAAATCATGAAATCTAAGGGAAAATTAAAAAAGATTTCAAAACATTTCAAAAAATTTCCAAACAAAAAAGATATTGGAAGATTTTAAAAGATATTTATGAATATTAGAACTTTAGAGAGATTAAAAATATTTCAACACTTTTAAAGATTTCCGAAACTTTATAAAATATTTTTTATTTTCTTCCAATCTTGTAAAAATTCTGAATATCTTTTAAATTAACTCCATTTTTTCCTAATATCCAGTAAAATCCTGTGGAATAATAAAAAAAATTCGCGCGCGGCTTGCTTCGCTCGCAAGTTCAAGCGCACCTAGGGCGCGCGACTGTTAGTTCTCGCGCTTCGCGCTAGATAATGTATTTACCTCGCGCTACGCACTCGGTCTTTGTCTTCCCCCCACATTTGTGCACAGAACTTTTAAAATCATTCACAGCAAAAGCTGTGAATGTTTTAAATACTGAAAAACGACAACTTAAAGAAAATAAACGCCATCATAAAAAAATGGAATCCATTGTTTTAGGAAAAAGTATTTATTTAAAGCCATACAGGCAGTAACTAGGACTTCATCTAAAACCGTACAAGAAAGGATTATGATGCAAGTTTGAGCGCGCCTAGGGCGCGCGACTGTTAGTTCTCGCGCTTCGAGCTCGATAATGTATTTACCTCACGCTACGCGCTCGGTCTTTGTATTTCCCCACTTCCCCCATTTGTGCACAGGCCTTTTATAATTAACGGTCAAAAAATCGACAACTGTAATTTGGTGATTGCAAATTCTCTTTTGTTACAGCTCCTTCGGCTTTAACGAATACATTCTCATCACGTACTTCGTGCTTCGCACTCAATTTTGTCCAAAATGCGAAATTTTCTACATTATATGATCAACTTTTGTCTATTCATCTTTTTCGTCTCTTGCGTAATATGCAAATACTATTTTCGTAATTTTCGGCTCGCACCTACCCAGCCATTCACTGTACTCATCGAGTTTTCTTACAATAGAAGTAGACCATAAAAGGAGGAAATTACTAAAATTGATTAGGTATAACCAGGTATACGAATTATAGGCAAAGATATAGGAGGTTCATACTAGATTCTAGCTAGAACAATGCCTTACAGGTTTTCCCTTCATTTAAATTAGGGGTTTAAAATTTGAAAGGCCTTAAATAAATATGGGTGGCCTGGCAGTGGGTGCCTTAAATATCTGGGTCATATACCTCTTAAACTTAAGACTATTTTATAGAACCGTTTGCAGTTTAATATTTAAGAATTTGCAGTCGTGTATGTTACATTCAAATATTTATTACTTATATAACTGTTTTCTTCTATTTTATTTGAATAATTGTATAACTTAATGTAGTATTTTTTTGTATGTATGATGCCTTAAATTTTGTTTTCAAACACTATAAATCAGTAAAAATATACATGCACATCAGATACAGATTGTATTAATTAATACGGCCTGTAACTGATATACATATACATATTATATTTACTCATTTTTAGTATTTTAAACCAAAATTTAAGGTATTATAATTAATAATACGCACTACCGGTCAAAAGATTGAGTCCACCTCTTTTTTACTGATTGATTATGTTCTCTTAATTTGAATTATGTCAGAACTAAATTGTCTTCTTTCTAAAAAGTTGAATGCTCTCAAAATTCTTTATAAAATGAGCCCAGGATAAAGCCAATTTGTCTATTTTTTAAGTAGATATTGCAAAAACAGTGCAAATTTCTAATGTTTTCTTAAATTTTAGGTAATATCCGAAATCATCAACATTTTGTAATGTTCTTAAGTTCATTTTAAAACTACTTTTCGACAGTATCGCTACAGCTTCTGAGCATAAATCCGAAAAATTTTCCTATCAAAGTGCAAGTACTTAAGTTGTAACAAAAAAGTTGAAAGAATTTCAACATTCTTTGTGACAAGAAAAATTTTTGTGTAAATATGCGAATCATATATCTAATTATAAAACCATAACCTTTCTGAAAAATCGTCCCTCAAAATATATATGTATTTAATTTTTATTCTGATTTTCCCACCGATAAGATGTTTTCAATTATTTCCAATTTTTATATTCTCATTCATGAGAGTGTAATGTAATCGTCCAAATTTGCGATCTCTGGTTTTTAACGGATCTTTACGTTTCGGCACTCACAGATTCCGAAAATAATAAAATTTTGTCGGTATCTGTCTGTCTGTATGTATGGTTACCTGAATGTTGTAGCCACGCTAACCTTTGAAGGATTTGTCGAATCGAGTTAGCCTTTGATAAACTTTTCAAGTGTCCCAAAATGAAGGTTAAGTTCGTTAACCAGATATTTCGAATGAAAAATCAAAAAGTGAGCACATTTTTAAAATTGTTGAGACCACTTTTTTCAAAATTTGAACATTCTATGTACGGTTATTAGTGATGCGCAAAAAGACACACCATTTATTCTAATGACATTTTTCGATAAAATCAAAATGATCAGAGTTATAGCATTTTCAAAATCCAAAAAAAGAAACGAAAATTATCATTTTAAGCCGAACAACGCACGATATGAAAAAAAGTCAAGAGGAGAAAAAAGTTTCTTTTTGAGAGCCGTACAAGATTACACAGCTCCACAACAAAAATCGAGAAAAGTACCCCTGGAGTCTGAATATGTCTATCATATGTTTTCGGGGTCGCTGAATCCGAATTCGGGGTCCGTTTGGCTCCATCACGTCAGATTTCGTTCATAACCTCAAAAAACATGAAAATCGCTGATGTAAGGTAAAACATCATTCGCACCTATGAAAAGTGGTCATATCCTATGTTTTCGAGGTCGCTGAGTACGAATCCGAAGTCATTGTGGTTCTATGACGTCACGCTTCGCCCCTAACCTCAAATAAAAACGGTGAATTGGTAATTTTATGTAAAACGTGTATTTTTTAAATGCTCCACAACAACTCCGAATTCGTACTCAGCGACCTTGAAAATATAGGATATGACCACTTTGCATTGAAAAAATATAAGTTTTACATAAAATTACCAATTCACCGTTTTTATTTGAGGTTAGGGATGAAGCGTGACGTCATAGAACCACAACGACTCCGGATTCGTACTCAGCGACCTCGAAAACATAGGATATGACCACTTTTCATAGGTGCGAATGATGTTTCACCTTACATCAGCGATTTTCATGTTTTTGTGGTTATGAACGAAATCTGACGTGATGGAGCCAAACGGACCCCGAATTTGGATTCAGCGACCCTGAAAACATATGATAGACATAGTGAGACTCCAGGGGTACTTTTCTCGATTTTTTTTGTGGAGCTGTGTTATCATAAGAACTTTTTGAATTTTTTCGAAAAATCAAAAATTCTAATTTTGATCGCACTAAAAATAAAAAATAAAAAACTCCATTTTTCTGTCAAACTATGCAAGGTACAAAAAAAGATGAAGAGATAAAAGTCGTACACCTAAAAAAGATCTACAAATTTGTTATGAATTACTTTTTGATACGATTCGCAGTTTTTATTTTATTCGTGAAAACAACATTAAAAAGAAACAAATTAAATTTTTGGACAAACGACACAAGCTATGAGAAAAAAATGAATAGACTGAAACTGCTCATCCAAAAATCAGCTCAAAATTTGTTATTAACAATTTTTCGATAGGACGCTTAGTTTTTGTTTTAATCGTAAGCTGTATGCTTTTCAAGATTTTGAAAATTTCCAAAACATAAAAAAAAAATATTTTTCTGTTAGATTGCAAAATTTTAATCAAAATAGTACTAGATATGAAATATATTTCGAAACTATCCTCATACAATTTTTTGATTCGATCAAAATTCAAAAAGTAAGAGCATTTTCAAATTTTTAAACGACATGTTCCGTTTTATTTTGTTTAAATGGTTTTATTTTCTAAAAGCAATAGTCTGTATAACCTAACTATAACCTAAACCTCTAACCTAAACCTATAACCTAACTTATAACCTAAAGCGCGAGTATGGCAATGAGAATGTAATCGTCAAGGCCGTAGGTGCTTTGAGAACCCTCTTCAAAGTCGAATTCAAAAAAACGTGTTTTAATTTCACTTTATGATTGTAGTTTATGAGGGATTATAATCACAGTTTTTGATTTGCGCGCTCAAACTCGGCGCATTTTCAGGGCAGCT